>APFE030582815.1:13235-23629 GCA_000404065.3 Pinus taeda | reverse complement strand
GATAAGATACGTAACCATTAATGCTATCATAATATCAATGGAAAGCATTTATAAACATCACAACCATGAATATCTCAAATAATAGTGTCATGTGTCCGGATCCTCAACCTGAGGTCCTCAAGGATAAAGTGTGGGCCTTATGTCTAATTAAATGTTTGCATCATCTCACTGTCAGTCAACTAGAGCAGGCACTACATACACCCCTCTTAATAATAGACTTCGTCTCGAAGTCCCTGAAATAGGTAAGGAAAACGATGACGCATCTCCTCGGCATCCTCCCAAGTAGCTGAACTAGGACTATAATTGTCCCACTGGACCACAGGCCAACATGCTTGAATGGACACATACAACCTTATTGGGACAATAATAATACACTTAAAAGATTATATTTCTAAAACCACCTAGTTGCATACACCAGTCCTTGTCCTGAAATGGAGGATTACCGAATAACAAAATAGAAATAAATCATTATGTGGCATGACACAAAATACAGAACATCCAAAACATACATGGAGCCATAGAAGCATAACTACTGAATTTCTTGAAACTGCTGCAGAGGGTTCCTTGTATACTCTGCTATGTACTTGCTATGTTTCAAAGGGTCAGAGTACAATTGCTTATAAATTTAGTATTGAGGAATCTAAGAATTTTTGTGAATGATTGATTGGTAATTGTGTCCGAGGCCAATACTGAATCATTTAGAGAATCTATGGAGATATCTATATATAAGGTTACCTTGTAAAAAAAAATAAAATAAAATTATGTCACTTATAGTTCAAGGAAACGTACATAAGCTAATAAAAATGGTAGAGCTCATGGAATAATATTCATCTTTATTAATTTACTCTTTCACCTTCAATGTATTGGCGAACCAAAAAAAACTTAAGAAAAGTGTATAAATCTATTAAAGAATCATGAATTAGCATGTGCTTTTAATTTCTCACTGAATATTTATAAATAAGTATAAAAAGTTTTTAGTTTATAAACCTTAAAAATATATTCTTCTAATAAAATAAAAAATATATATTTTTCTTGTATTAAATATTTCCTATTTTTACCAAATACCTCATTTTTATCACCCAATAGCTATAATCTTCGTAATGACCTCACTTCTTTTCATAGAATAACTATAAAATATTAACTCTATTTTGCAAAATTTTGAAACCTTGCTTTATCAGTGAACATGATAAGATCTTATGAACAAGGAGAAGGCACCATAAGGGAAATATAGAAATTGTATTATGATATTTGAGCCCACTAGATTCAAAAATTTATCTTTCGAAACCTGAAATATTTTAATGGCATTGAAACTGATCTATGTTAGTTCAAAACACTCATACTTTTACTTGAAGACCACAATCTATAAAAGGTGGATGATCAATTTATATATCTGGTTATTTCTATAGTTAATGATGTTATTGTATTATTGTAACAATTTTCCATTCCATCAAATAAGCTCTAACAGATGTTTACAATCAACTCTATCTTAGATCATTTTTATTCAAAAATCTTTCAATGATCATCACTAAAAGTACATATAACAAATAAGTGTTCTAGTACATATAACAAATAAGTGGCACAATAAAAAGATAAATATGATAATCCATAGAAATAACATTATCAATATAATAAGGAAAATAACATTACCAATACAATAAGGAAAATAAAGGTTCTAAAGCCGCTCAACTAGCTTCAACTCTCCATGGACACAATCAGAATTAAAAAGAAAAAATTGAGAAAAATACATGTTTTTTCCCGAGATGAGATGTTAGGATTTATAATCAACAGTAAAGAAGAATAACATCATTCTATATTTTACATCTACCACTTTTTCTAACGGATGTGTACTTTCCTCCATCTATTTTTCCTTCGATGCAACATTTAGTGCTTCTTTGGGTGGCGTTTTGATTCTACATATTATTATAACGATAACTATACACCATTTTTTTTAATAAATTTATCACCAAATAAATATGTGTTGGAAATGATATATCTTCTTATGTTTTAGGGTCTAAAACAATTTAACTTGACAATGGTCATTTTAATGATATATTATGGGTTTGAAGTGTCTCTTGAAATATTATTTTAGTATATCAAATCACACATTGAGATGAAATTAAACTAGTAGAGTTTTCACCTTTACAAGTGCAAGTTAAAGATTTAAAATACCATAAGAATGTCTTAATTAATAATGTTGTCAATGTTGTTATGAAATTGTATGGAACTTACATGTTTGTGTTGTAATTTTCTCCTTACACCTTTATTGGTCATATATATGACATATAAAAGCATTTGTATGAGAAATTTCATGTTTTTAACTCTCTCTCATTGAAATAGCTATGCAATCAAAATATGTTGATTGGAATTACTCTAGTTTCTTATATACACGAGGCTTGTTCCAACTATCATCTCCATAAACTTCATATAGATATTTTTGACAAACAAGTGTTCTCGTATGTCTCAACCTCTTTGTAGCTTGTTCTTTATGATTTCTATGGCACATTTTTTTTTTTTTTTACTTCTTTTTATATTTTCATTTAATTGAATTTCATTAATGACTTATCAAGGTGCACTCTTGGTTATTTTTGGAAACTTAAAAGTGAAACTTCTAAAATGTTGTTGGCCAACAAGGTACTTCCTTAGAAGTTATTTGGACATTGACCACAATGGCTAAGAACCAATAATGGAGGTCGACATGTTAATAATAAATTTACAACTTATAGATGCATAAAACATTTAGATATAATATTGTTCCATATACACCATAGAAAAATGGTTTTCAAGGAGGAAGAATCACATATTAAAGTAAATACAAAATTGTATTAACTCAATCCACGTGATAATGGGATTAAGTCTTCATTTTTTTTTTGGAGAAGCCATTAACTATGTTAATTAATAGTGAATCATGATCTAGAAAAGGATTTTAAAAAATATAACAGTACAAGAATTATCTAGTAAAATTAAAGAAAATTTAAGAGATTTACATGGGTTTAGTAGTGAGGCTTGAACTCACACTCTTGATGATAAAACAAAATTACTACATCATAAAATGAGATTTTTTTTTTTTTGATACATGGAGATGGGAAAGTTTATAGATTTCTCTTGCCAAATTTGAATGAGATTGTTTAGAGGAGAGATGTTAATATTAGTGAAAATTTCTCAACATATAAGTCTAATTTCATGTTTTTACAATATTCTATTAGCAAACCATCTTCAAAATCTATGACATCTTCCCTTCCCATTTATTTCATTATTGATACTATTTTGTTTCTTCTTCAAATGATGATAATGAGGATGAAAATCTACCTCCTCCTTCTTATCTTCCTCTAGTTTCGTCAATTGAACATGAACCTACACAGACACCATCACTTCCTAGATGGTTTCTTGCAACGCAATAAGCAACTAGTGATCTTCTCAATGATCCTATAAATGAATTCCATATATGCTCATAGTTAAAGTGAGTCTCCTCTCTTTTACATGATGTTTTCATTACTTATGATCGCGACTTATTTGAAAAATTTTATGGCCATTTAGATTAGCACACATGAGTAAATGAAAAACATTATTCCTTAGTGGAAACTAATACTTGGAGTCTTATACCTCTTCTAAAAGCAAGATAACTTGTCTTATGTAACTTGTTATGCATAACTAGATATGCATCAATGGATTTGAAAGTTCCTGAGGGCATGATGAGCTACCAATGAATTTTCTCAAATTAATAGGATTGGCTAAAATGAATACTTTCCCAATAGCCAAAGTGAACAACATCTTCCTTGTTATATATTTTGTAACCTTACAAATACGACATATCCATCAGATGAATGTTAAGTCATCCTTATTGCATGGGGATTTCAAGAAGAAATTTAGATAGAACACCACCCTAGCTATGATCAAAATGACACTAGTAATGTTTGATGACCTAATAAACCTATCTATAATCTTAAGAATCATCTTCAAGCTTGGTATGCTAAAATGGATAGATTTACTGTACACATAATAATTTTTTTACATTCTATTATGACCCCAACATCTATACCAAGAAAAATGTTATCATCACATAATATTTTCTCTTTAAATTAATGACCTTATTTCCACTAGACTCAAAACTTTTAAAACAAGGTAAATTACTCACTATGTAAAAACCTAAAATACCAAGATTAATATATTCGCATCATCTCCTTTTCCTCATTGTATTACAAACCAAAAAGAAATTTTCCTTTGCCAATAATGTCAGCTTCATTGCTTGACATAAAAGAAAGTAAACTACCATCTTCTCCCTTTTGGTTTGTCGTTAAACATAATGGTACCTATAACAGCGCAAAAGTTGATGCCACTTGACCATTGGTTAGTTGGCTCCATTTTTCTTGTATACTCAAAACATATCATTATTCTTAGTTGGCCATATAGGTGGTTACCAATAAGATCCATTGGAAAGTAAAAACAAAAAAAACTTCTTATATCTAAGAAACAATTTAAATTAGGATACGTTGCAATTTGGGGGACACTTTGTTTCTTGATTTCATTAATTTTTGTTCGGAGAGTGACTCCAATGGTCATAAGTTTATTATAACTTTTGTTTTAGTGTTACCTTTAAACATGTTTCTTCAACTTGTAAAAATAAACAGGCTCTTTCTCTTTTTACTATGGGTTCTTTATCATTTATTAAACATATGGGCAAAAATATATTTGAATCTTTAGAATCACCGAGGCAAACTAAGAAAAATCGAATCTGTGATTTAAATAAAAAAAATCTCAAAACCCTTTGAATTTTATGGATTTACTACGGGTGCTTTATCATTTATTAAACATATAGGCAGAAATATATCTGAATCTTTACAATCACCCAGGCAACTAAGAAAAATCGAATCTATGAAAATAAAAATAAAATAAAATAAAATAAAACTCAAAAACCTTTGATTGTTGAAAGATGAACTCGAGCCTGAAAAAAAATGGTCATCGACTCAGACTTGCATACAATAAGCTTGGCTCATTTGAAAGTCTGTACGGAAGCTCGGTTACAACGATATCAGTAAAGAAATAAAGGAGCATATGGAGTTCTGTTGAATAAATGAAGATAAAGTTTTGTTCATCCGACTTATAGACACATGTGCTATTACAGAACCGTGGTCATTTATGTGCATGATTTGGAAATTGTTGGAAGGTGCTCCTTGTGCAATAGATCAAAACACCTCTTAAAGAAGTAAGTCCTTATTCATTTCTTATGGTATGATGTGTAATAACAAACATTTAAATTGAAAACACATGAGGAAATTGCAGATGGGAACTCAATGATTCTCATGAAAGAGGAATCCAATCCCTAACCCTTGATATGAAAACAAAAGTATAAGACTAGAATCATTTTTTTATCCTATCTGACTCTAAAGATCAAAATTGTCATTTCACGCTAGCTTATATGTTTGGCTAAACAGAATAAAGACAAAATGGGTGGCATAAATTAGAGCAATTCTAAATATTATCGAATTACATCGAAGCATATTTTGAACAGCATGCTGGCTTCTGGGGAAGTTACTAAATTAGTCGGTTGTACTGAACAGAATGACATGATAAAATTCTATGAGGCGTGGGAAAAAGATAATTCAAATTTCAAACTTGAAAGTTTACCTTAATTTACCAGCCTATGCTGCAGGGACCCTAGAGATTAAAGAAAAATACATTGTAATTCCACATCAACTGACGATTCAGATTGAATGAACAAAAGTTAAAGAGCCTACTACGAAGTCTATATGGTATTTAGTTGGGGATAGATATGAAAGGGAGCAATATCGTCTGAAACAGTTTTTTTTTGGCAGCCACAGACACGTGATCACGAAGACATTTTCAGATTTTCATCGAAGAAAAAGTACCCAAGACTATTCTTCCACAACAAGGTAGGTGCAACAAACTACTAGTTAGGTGATCTGACATTTTCGATAAACTCTCCTGTAAGAAATCCATGTCTAATTTGGTATTATTTTTCCATGTAAAAGGAAAAACACGTTTTTTTTCACTACTTTTAAAAGCACGAATAAGAAATTTTACCGTATTCTTTCGAGAGTTGTTGCATTTTTGCCACCATTTATATCTCAGATTCTTCGTAAATCTCTTTTCTCCAAACTTACATTGACCTTTTCATCTTTTTAGATTAAAGTCACAGGTTTTACCACATTTGTGCGTTGATTAGACTGAAATTGTTATCTTCCTTACGGAATCGTTAATGTACAAATTCATCTTCAATCTGTTATTTAAAACAATTATTTTATTTTTCGGCCTTTCTTAACTAAAGATATAATCATTATGTTTTGGGTAGTCAAAGTAAAAGATCTGTTCTCTTCACATCTACTCTTTTATTTTTCACTAAAACGATAATTACAACAATAATTACTTATTTGACTAGGTATGACTTATGTCATAAATAAAAATAAAAAAATAAAAAAACAAAGAAAATATTTCTAATGTATGGAAATATGTGTATATATGTGTATAATTTTGTAGGTAAGGTATAATCTAATGAATATGCCAATTTGGTCGATCGATTATCTAATGGGCATTGATTTTTAGAGAGTACAAAATCTGATTGGTTTTTGTAGCAATTAATATGCCAATGTTGTTAGATTATCTAATTGGCATTGGATTTTAGAAATTCTGATAATCCAACCTAGATTGAGTAATAATGGCACTAGATGAAGTAGTATTGGTTATAAATAATGAAATATTTTTGAGTGTTTAGTTATTGACGTTAGAATATTAGAACTTGAAAGTTGTGAATGAGATGCTTGCAACTTTTAAGTTTAACCTCTCACTGGAAAGTGATAATTGAGAGTTGGATAAGTTGGCAATCTAATGGATTATCTGTATACGCATCAATAAACTCAAATCTAGGTTTCTCCATGACCTACATGAAACATGATTATCGAATTCCATTACCCAATTTGACTATGCAATTGTCTTCATTGTTTTCTTGAATAACATTTGCGGAATATTATTCCAGGTTTAATCAAAATAGAAGTAAACATCGAAATCTCGTGCACTGCACCTTGCGAGTAACAAAAGTCTTTGTAAACGTACCACTATATTTTGATGATGTTCACACACACTTTATTGTTCTAGAAAATTTCAATTTTGACGTTTGTAATAAATAACAAACTTTCAAAGAAAAAAAAATAGACTACGCTTTTTAACGTAACATATAACCATACATTATACTAATTTATCCAACGTTCCGAATTGAGTTGAAGTACTATCAGTTTATAACTATTCTTTCTACAAGGTTTGTTTCGGTCAAAATAACGTGAACGCCCACTGAGACAACGCAAGCAAATATAATGACACAAATACCGGAGATACCAGGTCTACCAGAGGTACCAAACCGCTGGTCGAAAAACCAAAATGAAAGCGACCAGCCGGAGTTCAATTACTCTCAGGGAACCCATCATGCACGCCGCCCATTAAACCTTGCCCTCTCACGTCTCGCTCGCCTTCGCCCACCTCGCTCTGCAAACGAGGGGCTACAGCTAGCGATAAGCCCGACATGTATTTACAGTATACACAACCTCTGCAAATCTCAATCGCTTGTTATGTCACAATTTACAAAACAGCTAGCGTACCACTTCGTCTAGAGAAGCTCTCACTCAAACCATCAAACCTCAAAAATAGTTATCGCCCAGCCATTAATTCCTCTAACAAGAAACTCATCAAGTTGCGGACCTCGCTCAAGACAAACTACAGTTCACCCTTATTAATTGAGGATTACCGTTACCAAATATTCAAATTGATGGAACAACCAGATTTGGGATCCACATCGGCGCAGACCGAAAGAGCGCTGCGAGAAGTTTCGGTTAACAGATAGTAAACTGTCGATAATTTCAAGGTAGGCTGTTATGACTCACATTGCGCCGAGAGAAGTTTCGGTTAACAGATAGATTTGATTTTGGAAACCATGGGGTCACTGTGAATCCAGAAAGATCTGGCTACTTTTCATTTTGTAGAAGGTAACAGCAGAGATCATGGTGGAAGAATTGGAAGAAAGGAAGCTTGCGTCGGAATCTAATTGTAATATATACGGGTAGGATGTGAAGCTCTAGGCAACGAGGTTAATTTGAGATGTTCATAAGCCTATAGTGGCCTCTCAGAGTTTTCCAGAAGCTAAGCTGCTAATGATCCCTGCATAGTGATATAGGGATACAGTCTGTTTTCTTGGTTTCATGGTGTCAAAGATAAAATTCTATTATGGTCATGTCGAAACCTCCTCCATCAATCACAACCAGACAACAATTTAATAAGAAGTCGTGCCAATCAACATTAGCCAGAACCCGTGAAGAACATAAACTGTACTCCCTTAGTTTTGACTCTGATAAATATCCCATTCAGAGCCCGACAAAATTTAATATGTAGCCGTGCCAATCAACATTACAATACAAAGCGGCTGGTCCAGAACCCGTGAAGAATAAAAATTTGTATTTCCTTACATTTCACTATGAACCCGTGAAGAATAAAAATTATACTTCGTTACATTTTGCTGGGAGAAATATCACTTTCTTGCATCCTTTGCTCAAATGACCAGAAATGTCTAGGTACGAGTTGCAATACTATAATATAGTCATCTTGCAAGCCAAACTCCACATCAATCCTCTACAAGTCAGCTTCCACAAATTATTCATGACAGCTCATTTACAGTGACAAACAACTATAAATATCCACGGGAACTCGTCTCAACTGTGATATGAATGATCAAGTTCAGATAGATATTAGGGACAATGAAGAAGGAAGCATGACATTATTACAGGGTTAACGTAGGTCATATTTACAGGACTGAAGCATGACAATATTACAGGGCCGAAGTAGAACATAACTACAAGATCGAGTTATGACACTATTACAGGGCCGAAGCAGAACATAATTACAAGACCAAAATAACACCGAAGCCTGCCAAGACGGCAAGAACATGTCTCGATATGATCATAGGATCGAATTAAGGTATCACAATATTGAAAGATCAAAGTGTTACAGGACTGAGGTATTACATCGTTGCACGAACAAAGTGTTGAGTATAAGAATAATATGTTGGATATAGGACCTAGAACTGAAACATGATGTGTGTCACTTAGGAACCAGGTTGACTTGATGGATGGAATGAGTCTTTGGTCTAGGTAATAACCGTTCTTAGGCCCAGTGTGTGAACCTACGCTCTGATACCAAGTGAAACGACCCAACTAAAACAGTAAAATGTCCTAGCTATATATATCTATATATATATATATATATATATATATTATAATATATAATATTATATATATATATATATATTATATATATATAATATATATTATATATATATATATTATATTTATACACAGTAATTACAACCGGAAAACAAGCACATTAAGATTTCAATTTAATCAACACATACATCACTGATGTTCATTCAGGAAATAACACCACATTTATATGCTTTTAATCTAAGGTCAAGTAATAACAAAATACACATGTACCGTACACCAGAGAGGCGAGACTCTGCTTGCTCTGTTGTCGCTGGTATTTCCTCGTTGCCGGTCACTTCTGCGAGTGTATGATGACACGCTTGATCCGAATCAAGACCCACCGGTTTACCTCCCAGCCTACTCCTTGGGTACTCTTCTTCCCCGCAGACCCCCGAGCTGCAATGGGGTTGTACAATGGAGGAAGAGTCTAGCTGGCAGAGGAGAGCAATCGTAGCTCAAGAGTCCCCTCTCTAAAACCCTCTACCTCACCAAACTCACTATAGCTTCATAGTCACTGCCTTCAAAAAATATCATCCATCCAACAATAGGGTTCCCAAAAGTCCTTTCTCTCATGGCTTGCCCCTTCTTTTATAGGAGTCCTCATAGGTGACACTTGGCATGTCATGCATAATTATAATAATTTTCTTTTAATTTAATACTTGATTATTCATCTACCCATGTGTCATTCTCTCAGCAAGGGTCACCCATAATTATTTGCTTACTTTTTTATTTAAAATTAATATTTTCCTCACCTCACAAGGTTCCTATTTATTGTCCTAGTTGTCTCTTTATACCCCCCTTTTGTTCCTTAAATTGTGTTTATTACTAGGAGTCAATTAAAGAGTTAAGATTTTATCCCCAATCTACTTCCTACATTAACTCAGGTTATCTCTTAGAGGGATATTCTTATGCTGGTTGATGCCACATGGAGCTTCTCTACAATTCTCTAAATTTAAATTTATTTTCTTATTTTAATTCACCTTCCTCTTTTCTTAATTTAGTTTAATTGGTTTAGGATTAAACATTATCCTTACAATATGTTTGCCTTCCCCTTTTTTCTTATTAAACCACCTAATCTACCTAGCATTTTCCAACATGGGGAGGGTAGAATTTTTAAGGTACTCTATTTATTTCTTC
>APFE030582802.1:109232-158302 GCA_000404065.3 Pinus taeda | reverse complement strand
GCATATATAACAGATATCATAATACCCACCACAGAGATTGTTCAAAGGCTACATTCTGAATCTTTGGAGTCCATCCAGCTCCGGTTCACTGTCCAGTTGGTTGATGTCCAAGGCTTGGAAATTTGTTTCAGACATTAATTTGGCCAAACCTTGCCCTTTTATCAGTTTTGTAGCTTTTATTTCAATGTCAAATTCTAAAATGTTGGCAATCCATTTTCCTCTTCTGCCCTCTAAGTTCTCTTGAGTGAGTATGTCTTTCACAATGGGACTTGGTACATAAGCTATAACATGGGAGTATATGATATAAATTCTAAAATCTTTGATGGCTTTGACCAAGGCATATGCTTGCTTTTCCATGATCTAATATTTTAGGGGTGCATCTCTGAGAGCTCTACTAAAGAAAGCAATAGGTCTCTCATTTCCTTGGTCATCTTTCTGTAACAAGACAGCAACAATAGTATGCTGGGAAGCAAAAGAGAAAATGATAAACTCTTTGTCAAATTGAGGATTTGTTAAGACTGGAGTTTGGGTAAGGGCCAACTTTATTCCTTCAAAAGTTTGATTTTCTTCTACTGTGCATTTCACTTTTGAATCCTTTTTCAGCATGTTATTTAGTAATCTTCTTAATTCAGCCAAATTTGGGATGAATCTCTTGAGGAAGTTGATCTTCCCCAGGAATGCTTGTAATTCTTTGATGTTTCTTGGGTGGGGAATTTGCAAGATGGCCTGTATTCTGTCTGGGTCAATCCTTATGCCATCCTTTGAAATGATATGACCTATAACTTACCTTCTTCCAGTCCAAACAGGGATTTCTTGGATTTAAGGAAATTCCATATTTCCTGCAAGTTGTGAATATCTGCCTCAGATGTTTCAAATGTTCATGTTCAGACTTTGAGAAAGGTGTGAGGTCGTCTAAATAGATGACAAGGAAATCATGGATTTCTTTGGAAAAGGCAATATCCATTTCCCTTTGAAAGGTAGCTCCTGCATTTTTCAACCCAAAAGGCATTTTACCATATTTGAAGGTTCCCCATGGGGTTGTAAATGCTGTTTTGTCCTGATCATCAGGGTGGACTAGGATCTGGTTGAAGCTTGAGAAACCATCAAGTAAAGAAATTCTTGATGCCCCCACTACTCTTTGCAGGATGTGATCCATCTTGGGTAAGGGGTAATTATCTTTTAGGGACACTTGATTCAAGTTCCTAAGATCAACACAAAGCCTTATTTCACCAATTTTCTTTCTTGTAGGCACCAAATTTGAGATCCATTCTGAGAATCTGATTGGTACTATTATGCCAGCTTTAAACATTTTTTGTACCTCTTTTTCAATTAAGGGGAGAAGCATAGGGTTGATCCTCCTCAATTTTTGTTTAAAAGGTTTCTAATTTGGCTTAAGGGGGATTGTATGTTGAATGATGGAGGTATCATAGGATTTTAAATCCTCATAACTCCATGCAAAGACATCTTGGAATTCTTTAAAGAGGTCGATGTATTTAGGCTTTTGATCAGGTGGTAGAGTTGTAGACAATTTAATTATCTTGGGTTTTTCAATAGTCCAATGTTGCACTCTTCAATGGCAGTATTAAGGGGTTGCAATTTTGGTTTTCTAGGGACATCATTTGAGTCAAAAATGTCCTCTAATGGAGTTAGGCTTGTTGGAAGAAAATTGTCTTTCCATCGTATAACTTCAGCTTCAGTATGAGCTACTTCCTCAGAATGAACTTGTTAAGTTCTTGTATATTCTCCTGGTCAAAGTTTGTTGGAGAAAGCATTTGATTTGCTGTTTTAAGTGAGATATATGTGTGGTGTTGTTCAAATAGTGTTTGTGAATCACTTGCAGCCTCTGTATCAATGCGTAGTCCTGCAAATTCTTGCTGTAGAGTCAATAAATTGTTTATTTATTTGTCGTCCTCAAACACTTGCCAATCCTTGACATTGTTCGGGACAGAAGGTCTGTGTTTTACCTCAACTGCAAAGCAATGCTGGGGTTCAAAATGTAGCTTGCAAGTGCTTGCAAATGTGGCCAGACTATGAGCATGAAGGTTATGGGTTCTAGGAATTTTTGTTATTTGGAATTCAGTAAAGGAATTCAGGATTTCAGCAGCAGCAGACCTATAAAATCTCAGCCTTTTGTCATTAGTGACAAAGTTTCCTTTTACTTGTTGGATGATTAGAACTGAGTCTCCTAGGATTGAAACTTTTATGGCCTGTAAGGATTTTACTAGTTTGAGGCCTAGTAAGAGTGCTTCATATTCAGCCATATTGTTAGTGCACCTAAAGTTTAACCTATAGGCTCGGCCATCTGCATGATTGTTTTGTTTGTTATGTATCCAAACCCCTGCCCCTGCCCCAAATTTGTTGACTGATCCATCAAATTCAAGGAACCAGAGGACTTCTTGATTTAGGGAAGGGTTGTCAACTGTAGTGGGACTTGGCATCAACAATTTGAGATCTTGGCTTACCTTTGGTTTGTCCCTTTGAACAATTTTGTTTGTTGAATCATTAACCAATATTTCTTTATCAGGAGTTTCTTGATTTATATGCTGATCTTGTTTAATTGTCTGGATTTCTTCATCATTTGTGGGACCTGTATTGTCATTGAAGAGAATATAGGAGTCTATGTCATAATGAACAGCATATATGGGAAAGTTTTGAGGCTTGTCTTCACTGCTGACCATGTATTTCATTAGTGACTCTCTATATAGCCTCTTAGGTTGACCAAATACTGAGATGGTGGCATATGACATGTCTAATTATAGGGAACCTTGGAGTTTAGCCCTCCATGATCTTGAGAACATCATTCCATATTTTGGTGGGATATCAGCCACTGCCACATCCATTAGAATTGTTTTGTTTGGGTACTGGACCAGTGACACACAAAGATCCTTTATTAAGCCTAAACATTTTACTTGGCTGGAGTCAAATGAAAATAGGTCCTTATAAGGTCTTGTAATGTCCAGGTTGAGCCTCTCCATCACTGATTTAGGCATGAGATTATGAGAGGCACCTGAATCAAACATTGCATTATGTAGTATCTTGTCATGAACATGCAAGCTGACATAGAAAGGTAAGATTCCTGTAACTGCTGTCTTTCCATCAACCTCTGGACCGAAAAGCAATTTTGGGGTATCATCTAACACATTGACATTATCTTTATTACGAGTAAGTTGAAGAGAGTTCTTGATTTGTTGTTTGTATATGTCATGCTTGGCTAATTCTGAAAGAGGAATAGCTATCTTCAATTTGCCAATTTCAGCTTCTAGGTCAAAAGATCTTTCAGTTTGGATCTTTGTATTGTAGGTGACAATCTTTTCCTTGTTTATTGAGTTTTCCTCTTGATTCTTGTCTTGTTCTTGAGACTTATCCTTTTTACTCATATCTTAATGAGTAGTATTTGGATTAGGCTGCAGAGGTGGCGCAGCCATTGGCTTTTGTTTTGAGGGGAATAATTCAGTTATTTCTTCAACGGTTATTTCATTTGTAACTGAATCAGTTTTGTCCTGTGGTTCTGTAACTATGGCTTTTTTAGGCTGCAGGCTATCGTTTGCTTTTTCAGGCTGTGTTACATTTACAGTTCTGCTTCTTAGTTTGTATTACTTGTGAACTTCATAAACAGCTGTGTCATAACCTTGTTTAAAGTCAAATGACTCACCTGATTTGGTTTGGAAGTGTTTAATGTCATCCTCCTCGTGATTTTCATGACTCAGGAAAACTTGTTTCTCATCATTTAGGCCCATTAGGTTAATGTGGGTGTCATCTACTTGCTCATTTGAAGTGGATGCTTCAGTATAGTTTTCCTGGAAAGGAGGCCTGATCTCTGTAGACGCTGCTGCTGTTGATGTTGATGGTGGTGCTGCTGCTGCTTCTGTGGGAGGAGGAGTGATCTTTGGAGGCTCCTCAAGGTTAATAACCTCTGGAGGGGGCTGAGAAGTCTAGCCTCCCTCTTTCTGCTATAGGGTTGCCTGTAGTGCAGCCTCAGTGTCTTCCAGCCTCCCTTCTGTCTGCACTAGTTGCTTGCGCAGTGCTACCAGCAATGTAGCTATTTCTTGTTCTTGCTTCTGCTGAGCAACCTCATCCGTTTGGGGGTGAATGGTTGTTGGGAGCTTCACCTTCTTTCTCAGGGCTGCCAGGTCTGCGTCCCTTATCTTCAGCAGTGATTGTACGGGATCCTTGGGGTCATGCCCCAGCTCTATAATTATATCTTCCAAAGACTTGATCCTGTTGTCTTTGGCCAAGAAAGGTTCTTTCTCCAACTCTAGTTGGGCAGCTGTATTATTTAGGCTGTTTTCCAGTCTTTTTGCCAACATTTTTTTGTCTGCCAATGTTGCATAGACCATTTCACCCGTTTGCGTATGAAGTTCTATTTGGTCCATGGGGTGAATGTCTTTTGCCAGAACCTCCAGGTTGGTTCTTATGTAGTCTGCAGTTGACTGTGGCTGCACCGTGGTAGGCATGAAATGACTCATGGTCATTTTTCCTTCTGAGATTTCATATGCTGACATCAACCTCTGTTGATTTGTGGGGGGCATCTTTAGTAACTGATTGTAGATTTGGAGCCTGAGTGGATCATTTCTCCTCTTGATATCGGTGAACTGTTGCTTGATGCTTACCTCGGGTCTCTTTTGATGGCTTGAGGAGCTGACCTCTCCTCCAAGCTTTCTCTCTTGTTCCTGCTGAAAGGAACTAGCTGACACCTCCATGCTTGGTGGGCCCATTATCACTGATTGCCCCATAGGTATTTCTTCTTCAGAGAGGGGATTTAATCTCTGGCTTTTCTCCCCTTGATTTGTGGACGTTGTAAGGGGGGTCTCCTGCTCTCTGTCCCTCTTCTTTCCTTTTTCCACCTTTTGTGGAGTTTGGAGCACTGAGGTCTCCACTGTCTTCTCTTGCCCAGTAGGCATGTTCTGTTGAGCCTGTTGCTCAGTAGGTGCTGGGGCCTCAACCATTTGTTCTTGCTGCATAGGCTGCCCCTCTTCTTGCTGTTCTTGTTTATGTTCAACCTCCTTTTCTACTTGCTGCTCTGTTTGTTGCTGTGTTCTAGGAGGTGATTGTTCCTGCTCCACCTGTTTTCCCTTATCTTTATTCGTTTCCTGTTCGGCAATTTCTGCTACTTGCTGCTGGGTTGTGGATGATGAGGCAGCTGCTCCAATTTGCCTTTGATATGAGGAAGAAACTTGCCCACAAGATTCCAAGTCAGCCTCTTTCTCAAGTTTGCTTGTTTCTCTTCTTAGCATTTCTTCTTGACCAATTGGCTCTTCTAAGATGCGATGCCTTCTTTCCAGCTTAGGGCATTGACATACTTCTCAACATGAGGCAGTTTCACATGAACATAGCCCCCCAATTTATACTTTATTCTCCTAAGGGAAATGAAGTGATTAGGGTCATAAGGTGCCCACTTGAAACTGGTTTGAAGTCCGAGGGTCTCTAGGATCCTATCAGCTTCCTTCCATCCTTCCTCCTTCTTATTGTACAAGAAGGGGCCCAGCTGATTCCTCACCTTTATTTTCACCTTCTTGTTTCTGCTTTGGAAATGGACAAAGTCAGCATTTCCAAACTGCCTGAAATACTCTAGGATAAAGAGTCTCATAGGTACATATTTTGGCAGCCTATAGGGATTTAGCTCACAGCCATATACTCTGATTACTGTATGGTGTTGGTAGAAGTACCAATCACCAATGCTGTATGCCTTTGAGAGTTGAAGGATTCTTTGCATTTCTTCTGTCAATCTTGGGGGAGGGGCACCCAACAACAAGGTCATAGCTGGATGAATGAATAGATCAATAAATTCACAGTAGGTGTATGGTGAATAAGGCAGAAGATGGCAAACTGCAGTCCAAAATACAACCGACCTTGGGCGTCCCTAGTTATCTAGCTTCTTTAGAGGGACAGGGAAGGCATCAGGCTGATAGAATAAGAATAAATGATATATGTACCTGGTGTATTTAAACACCTTTTCCCTCTCCAGATTCATAAATTGCTCATGAATCTTATTGGCAATGAAAGTGGCAAAGTCATAATGTACAGCAGGAGGCATCCCTGGGGAGAAAATGGACAGCATTGCTATGATGGTTTCCTCCACATCCTCATATGTCCCATAACCCATGATGTAATTGATCAAATCTACCATCATTTTTCCTAGCTCATTGAGATATGGATATGGTATGGGAAGGGTAGTGGTCATAGATTGATATTGAGGCTGAATAAACAATTGGTTAACCCTGGCAATTTGATCCCTGGACAAGTTTCCCCCTTTTTTTATCAGGTCCTGGATGGAGAGAGGAGTTAGGGGTTTTGTTGTGTGAAAGTGGAGCATTTCATTGATAGTCTCAGGGGTGATTTGGAATAATACTGAGCCTGAGGGGTTGAGGACGGCTCTTTGGTCGGGGTCATAGCTTGACATGCATTGTTTTATCAAGTCTGGGAGGACATTGACTTGAGGAAGGTTGTAAATGGGTATGTGGGAATCCCAAATTCCCAAGGTGTCAGCCCCACTGAGATGTTGGGCCTTTAATTCATTCATCAGGTGAATATTGAACTTGGCTGTCATGGGCATGGAGTCTAACATCTGGTAATCTTTATCACCTAGGGCTTTCCACTCCAGCTCTCTGTGTGGGGCATTCAGAGGTTGAATATTTAGGACTATTGGTGCCTCCATGGCTAAGCAGTGGTTATGACTTGGTGCTGAACTGGTTTAAGGGGGCAGGAGACCACCGAGGGTAAATTTTGCAGAGGTAAAAGGGTAATGAGGTGTGATAATGGTGCAGAATGCTTAACAAGAGTAATTTGATAGATTGCAGGAGCAGGCAACTCAGCTTTCCTGGTGAATTTGCTGTTTTAGGTTTACAGTCCACGAATGCGCGGACAAAATGGGAATTTGGGGAAGGGTAGATATATATGGGTTCAGTAGGTGAAATTAGACCCTGCAATTGTGGGGAATGCTAGTTTTTCCGGGAATTTAATGGTAAAAACAGGTTTGTTTTACTCTTGCGAATTCAATTTTGGAGAAACATGGACGTAACTTAGCTCTGAAAGGATGCTCTGGGTAAATACCTGGTGAATTACCGGTAATGGTGACAAGTACAGGTGGGTTGTAGGCGGCAACGCTCTTCAGGTCGATTTGAGCATGTTGGCGGTAGTGGACGTAATTCTCATGCAGAGGAGAGTAATAGTTCTTTCAGTGAAAAATGAGAAAAACGCGAAAAAACGGCTAAATATGGACTTTTGGCTCATTGGCGCGCTTTTTGGATGACGTCAGCATGACGTCATCAGGTGGGGTCAGGGTCGGGTGACATCAGCATGATGTCATCGGGTGACGTGGCAGTCTGTGAGTGGTCCACGGGGATTGCATGGGTGGCAGACATGCAGGCGTTCTGGTGGTCGGGGGTGCTGACAGGGCGCCAAGCGAAAGTGACGTGGGCGAGCCGTGGCGATGGTGTGGGTAGGCGGTTTAGCAGAGTGGTAAGCGGGTTTTCTCGGACCGCCCTCTATACGGTCGGGGTATTGTCAGAGGGCGCTCTGAGAGACTCCAGGGGGCGACGCGTGGCGGAGGCCTGATGTCACCCTCTGACAGTTTCTCGGAAGGTAACTTTCGGGCGATGATGCCCGTCCGATATGATGTGGGCCGTCGGATGGGAGGGCCCAGATCCGACGGTCGACGGAATGATAAGGTGCGCGGGCAATATTTGACTGTGGAGAGAATAAAATATTATTTTCTTTTGAAATTTGTGCCTGGCGTAGACTTTGCAAAAGTGGGTTTTCCGGGTTGTTTCAGCATTTGCGGGTTGAATGGGTTTTTTGCAAAGGTTTATTAACAAAGTGGGTTTTAAGGCTATTAACCCGAGCAAATCTCGGATTAATTCCTAGGATTAATTCTTCAGTGCTCTGTGGGTTGCGCTCAAATGTTTTTTAGCGCATGAAGACCTTCAGAGTCATACATAGAGCTATAATGGTCAGGGAAGGGGATACATAGATTTTTGGGCTTTTTCCAAGTTTTACATAGTAATAGGGGAATAGGGGGTATAGGGAGTTAGATAGTAATAAGTTAGTAGTTAATATGAATGAAAGAGGTGGATGGGGGGGAATACTAAGTTTGTATGAATATTAACTTAGTCCTTTAGGAAGTAGATCAAAATGAAAAGAATTTTGCACAAGAAATGTGGCTATTAAAGAAACTAGAACCAACAAAATACTTTGATTTTCTTTGTGAAGCTGGGTGGCATAGGGATGTTAGTGATGAAGGTGATGGGGAAAACTGGAAGTTAGACATGCTTCATTAAGTTGTTGTAACACTGCTGTGAATAGGACATCTGTACTGGAATCATGTTTTTACCTTTCCTTTAGGCCAGTGCAATGCCACAAACCATGCTTTCTGCAACCCCATCTACCTACCCACTCTATTGCCTAGCATTTTTTGTTACTCCAAGGAGGTTGCACTTAGATTTGCAAACCCTTTTGTGCCTTTTTCTGTTCCTTTGGCTTTCTTTTGATTTTCTATCTAAAGCTACCCTTATTGCTTCCAAGGCCCCAGATTAAGCAGTTGGGAACCTTCTTTCACTACCTATCTACTTTACCTGCCAAGATTGAGCTGTTTGGACAGGTTTCCTTCTCTAATCTACAACAAAAATTGAAACATGGCATGACCCAGCTTAGGTTGTTGGATCACCCATCCAGAAGTAGGGCAGCATTAACCAAACAAGTATATTTCTTCCCCAAGAATATGAGATCTTTGCATCACCAAAGTAGATCATATTGGCACTTCCCTTGCCAATCATGAAAAATGAAACCTATTGGTATAGGTAGCTAACAGGAGGATTTAAAAACCCTCATTAAGTCACAATTTTATCCCATTGGGTACATGGAGAACCAATGGATCTAGTGGCATTACTTTAGGTAAAGGCTAGACCAAAGCATGCAGGAGTACACCACATAATTCAAAAGGATGGCTATAATGTTGGGTATCTATCCAATGAACCCAGATGTACACCTCAAGTATTTGGGGGGTCTACACTACCATCTGTGTGAGCAAGTGATGCTATTCAAGTCAAAATCGGTGGACAAGGCTTGTGTACAAACACAATAATTGGAGAACATAGGCCTGAAAAGAGTGCAATCAAGTGGATAGAAGCAAAAGGAGAAACTGGAAGCTTCTAAGGAGGGTAAGAAGAAGAAAAAACGGGTAAAAGATGAAAATACGTCAGCCACAACACACTACAATATCCTAGAAACCACTGCAACCACTGCAACATTGATGGTCATACAGAGGAGAAGTGTTGGAAGATTCATCCATAGCTAAACCTGAGGAACATGAAGAAAGATAATAAGAAGAATAATCTCATGGTCACTGATTTGAGAAACCAAGTTTAAAGTAGCTCAGATGTGGATGAGAGGATCATCTGTACATTAGTGTAGGAGGAGGTGAATCTGAGTATCCTTCAACAAAAGGGAGAGAAAGAAATGATCAAACTCTTCCATATAAAGATACAGGTCAAGAAGACAAAGATTGATGCTCTATTTGATTCAAGATCGCAGGTGAATCGCATTGCAGAAGCGCTGGTCAAGAAGTTGGGGTTGGAAGTTCATGATCATCCAAACCCATATCCACTGGGATAGGTAAATAAGGATGTAGAGCTAAAGGTAACAAAACAATGAAAAATTAGATTTGCTATCAGTGTTGATTTTATAGATGAAGTAGATATGGATGTGGTTCCCCTTGATGTATGTGGAGTTGTGTTTGGGAGTCCATACATGTACACAAGTGATGCAATATTCATGAGGAGATCTAACCAATACCAACTCATCAAGGATGGAAAATCATTCATAATCAACATGCACAAAGGCAAGTTGAAAAATTCATTGGTCAGTTCCAACCAAGCCAAGAAATTGATTAGTGCCAACAAGATGTATGTTTTATTTTTTTAAGAGAAATTCAATCTGAAGAGGAGTCAATAAGAGGCAAGGCATACCTGGAGGGGTGTACTAATAAACAAAAACAATAATTGGAGGAGTTCTTATAGACATAAAAGAATGTGTTCCGAGAGCCTAAAGGGTTACCACCTAATAGAGAAGTGGAGCATGAGATTCAACTATTTCCAGATTCCCCATTACCAAATATTGGGTTGTACAGGCAATCTGTTATAGAAGCAAGTGAGGTGAAGAAACAATAGTAGAAACTACTGGAATAGGGTGCCATCGACCGAGTACATCACCATGTGGGTCACCCATCATCATTGTGACAAATAAGGATGGGACTTGGCAGTTGTTTATAGATTATGGGGTGTTGAATAAAATCATGCTCAAGAACATATACTCCCTGCCTAGGACAAACAATTTCCTAGATCAGTTGCAGCAAGCAAAGTATTTCACTGAGTTGGACTTGAAGTTTCGATATCACTAGGTTTGAGTCAAAGAAGAAGATACATGGAAGACTACATTCAAAACCAGGCAAGGTTTGTATGAGTGGTTAGTTATGTCATTTGGCCTATGTAATGCACCAGTTACATTAATGAGATTAATGAATGATATATTGCTCCTTTTTATAGATTCATTTGTTATTGTCTATCTAGATGATATACTACTATATAGTTCTACTTAGGAGGAGCATATTTCACATTTGACGCAGGTGCTGGAAACATTGAAGAAGCACCAACTGTTAGAAAATCTCAAGAAGTGTGAGTTTGTGCAATAGTCTTTGGTGTATATGGGGTATGTGATTAGTGGAGGAGAGTTGAAGATAGATCCTTCCAAGATGGAAGCCATCACGAAATGGTCAGGGCCTACTAATGTTTCTAAGGTCATGAGTGTCATTGGGGAAACATAGTAATTAAGGAAATTCATAACCTTGTTTTCAGCGGTAGCAACACCACTCCACGCCATAACAACAAGTGGCAAGAGTTTCTAGTGGGGAAAGGTCAACATAAGGCTTTTGAGGAGTTGAAGAAGAAGATCAATCAAGCACCAGTTCTGGAATTACTAAACTTCCAGCAACCCTTTGAAGTGGAGACAGATGCGAGTGGGTATGCTATGGGCATTGTCTTGATGCAAGGAGGAAGGCTCATTTTCCACCATTTTGAAGTATTTAATGGGGTAGTTCTTAACTATCCTACCTACGATAAGGAGCTCTATGCCTTGGTGAAAGTTGTGAAGAAGTGGAAGCACTATCTAATGGGAAAGGAAATAATAATCCACATAGATCACTAACCGTTACAATACTCGATGTCCCATACTAAACTACAATAAACCAGGCATTACAAGTGGATGTGTTTTTTACAACAATTTCATTTGGTGATCAAGTATAAGAAGGGAAACAAAAACAAGTTGGCTGGTATGCTTTCACGACCACCCACATCAAATATTACAAATTTTGGTATGCTTATGCACATGGAACCATTCACCTAAGATGCATACAAAGAGGCATATTCAAAAGATGAGGACTTCAAGGAGGTGTATCAACAGTTGCAGAGACAGAGTCATGTGCACGATGGAGACAACAACGTTGACTACCATCTCCAGGATGGGTTATTCTATAGGCTGGATAAGCTATGTGTTCTTAAAGGTTAGCATTTGTAGCTGATTAGAGAGGCTCACACCTCCAAGGTTGCAGGGAAATTTGGTGTAGGGAAGACCATGAATAACTTGTAGAGGTATGTGTATTGGCCCAAGATGCAAGAGAAGGTAGCTGTATTCATAAGAGGACACATGCTATGTTGTACCAGCAAGCCTAGCAATAGGAAACAAGGTATGTATGATCCCTTACCTATACCTACTCTTCCTTGGGAAAGAATTTGCATGGAATTTGTGGGAGGTTTACCAACAACCAGGAAGGGCATGACTACCTGTTTGTGGTAGTTGACAGGTTCATCAAGATGTGCATTCTGATGCCCTATAAAAAGACCATTAGCGGACAAGAAGCAATAAACTTGTTCTTTGGAAAAGTATGGGTGCACTTTGGGATACCAAGGAACATCATTTAAGAAAGGGGCACAAGGTTTCTCAGTGCATTTTTTACTACATTGTGGGAGAAGATGGACACAAAGTGGAAGAGATATACAACATTCCATCCACAGACAGATGGGAAAACATAATTAGCCGACATGACCTTGGTGTAGCTTTTGAGGGGATACAACCTGAAGCATTCAAAGACTTGGGATGAAAATATGGTATATATACAACATTATTATAACACAGTAGTCCATACTTATATAGGAAAGTCCCCATTCGAGACTTGTTTTTGATATTTTCCACCTTCACCTTTGTATATTGCATATGGGTGGTAAGGATTAGTGAGGGAATATCTTATAGGAGATGCTTTGAGGGCTAAAATTTTTATAGATAAGATCAAGCAGATCCATCTATAGGCACAAGAAACACTGCAGAAGTAACAAGAGAAATATATGGCTATGCATGATCAACCCAGAACATAGAAATCATTCAAGGTGGGAGATAGAGTATGGCTATAGTTGAACAAGGAGACGCTACATGGGCTTGGATAAAAATCAAGGGTCTAAGGTATGGTCCCTTTGAGATACTAGAAATGGTGGGTGATAATGCCTATCAACTCAGTTTACCACCATATATGCGCATCTACTCCATTGTGAATGTAGATAATTTGAAAATCTGTGAGCCTTCCATACTAGATGAGGAAGAGGAACATGTACTACCTTCTGTGGATGATTTGGAACCAAACACTCAGGAGAGTTGAAGATATAATTTTGTAGAAGAGGTCAAAAACTACAAGATATGGGAAGCATGACCTTTGGCAAATTGGGTTGAAGGGACAAGTTCCAAGCAAAGCTAAATGGTACTCCAGAGAGAAGGTGGCGGAAAACTTTCCTCACCTTATTCAGTAAAATATTTTGGGGACCAAAATCCTCCCAAAATGGGGTGGTACGATCTGAATTGGATCACTATATTATTTTTCATCCATATCGATGTATTTGGAGTGAAAAAAGTGGAGGAATCAACTCACGAGATTGTTTTTACCAGTGGGAACCAGTTTGGAGAAACAGGGTCTAAAACCTTCCAGGAGCGTTTTGAGGTATCAAATGGAATTTTTGGCAGTAAAATTTTTCCAACTTAGAATAACACCTTTTCATGAAATTCTGCGCATAGAGACCTTTCCAACGACACAAGAAGCGTGTTAATCAGAGTTTGTATGGAAAAATTATGCCACTGAGAAGTTGACCTTACTATTTTCACACCTATAGTTTGTAAGGATGTTGTGTCAGCACCCATTATTCATGGAAAAGAGGATAGCTACATGTTTGTGATGTAAAAAAATCTAGAAGAGTCTATTTTTTAACTCTAGTTAAGAGTTGATATAGTCAAACTCAACCACTAGTAGGCTATCGGGTTGTGTTATAACCAGACCACTAGGAGGAAGAGGCATTCCATTCTTTCGAGAGCATTTTGTTCCATAGCTGAGAAAAGATAGCCAGAAGAGATAGGAGGTTGATAATTTAGAGAGGATCTGTGCACTGTAGCATCCCACGGGCCACATGAATTACTTCTTTGTACCTACATCCATATTTCCAGACAGAGAAAGAGAGCGAACCAATCTCACCTTCCAACTAGGTTTTCTCTCGAAAGGGCTTCTCAAAGAGCATATCTTGTGTCTTATGTTTGTGAGAGATTATTTTGTTGTTATCTACTTTCCTACATAATTTCCATTCCCATGCATGCATTAATTACACTAAAATCTATATATCTAGAATTTTAATAAAACTGTAAGAGTGTAAAAATACGGTATTTTAATATATTATTATTAGATATATTGTGACAAATTGTCCATTGGAATATCCACAAAATTTTACAGATCAATCAAATAATACCTCAAAACCCTAGCTCATTCGAAGAAGGGTTCCACACTTGAAGCATTCTTGGGAAACTCACAAATTCTACAATCATTATCACGAGGAAGGAAGAGAAAAGCAATTTTGTGTCTATTTTTTTGAGCTATATTCTCCACATGTGAGAAGTATTAAGATATCCTTCTGCATCAACAAGTATCGAACCGCAGTGACCATCAAGGATCAAGTTATGTGCCAAGAAAGGTATCCTTTACAAACTGAAATAACGAGAAAAAAGAAGTCAAGTCAAGCGAAATAGAAAGTGGGATAATTTGTCCATGTTATAGACACGTGTGAACTAGGGTTATTGCAGAGACAAAAGAAATTGCAAAACTACTACAACAAGCCAAAATTCTGTAGAAGGGCTGAAATTTTAGGTTGTGAAACAAGTTTAACTAGCGTTCCCTTGAAGGAAGAAAAATAGGAAAAAAATGTTGTCATCATCACCAAGGAATCATTGTGATATTCCTTTGAGCCAAAGATCACTTTCGTAGAAATACATCTTCACCAAGAAGAGATCTTCTATTATTTACATCATCATCAAAATCAAGAAGGCATCCACTTGAATATTTCATCATCTAGGTGTACCTTCACTTGAAAAGTAAGTATTTTTATATCTATATTTGAATATGTCAAAATGAATTCGTATTGAAAGGAGAGAAACAAAGTTGTTGGGTCATCAAACTTTATTTTATGGAAGAAGATGATAGATTTGATCCTCATAGAAAATGAAGTCATTGGTCATGTTAAGGGTTTAATTTTCGAACCACCAAAAGAAGAAGCTTAAGCTCTACAATATGAAGATATAAAAGGAAGAAGGAATAGCCTCATACTTTATGAGGGTGTCAGAATGGATTCATGGAATGATGGTATGATGTCAAAATAAGTGTAGCAGGTCAAGGTGATTGAAGTTATTTCAATCAAGAAAGATGCTAAAGGAAGTATAGATGACCAAAAGGAAGAGATGAGATATGTGTGCTTGTATTTGATAAAATTGATTCATGTCATATAGTTGCAGATAACATGAATAAATGCTCCACCTCATGATCATGATAAAAATAAAGGGATCTCATCCTTTGGAAGGATGCAAAAAGGCATGGTTCACATATTGACTAGATGCAATCCACATAATAAGTCCTTATATGGAATACGAGGTGGTTGATAAAAATGAAGGAACTGTTTGGTAAATTAATTTTTCTTAATTTACTTGATTAATTGTCAACCAGGATTCGTGTACTTTTGAAATGCATGTGCACTATATATGCTAGGAGTATTCTTGTGAAAAAATGGAGTGTAATTATGCACACATTCTTTCATTCTAAAGTGATATTAAATCCTCATTAACCGAATTAAAAACTTCTTCTTTGAAAAATATTGAAAATCTACTTTAAGTTGCAGAATTCAAAACTTCCTTCTATGAAAGTAATATGTTGGAAAAAGCCAAAGTTCATGAAAATAAAATCCAGATTTACTTTGCAAAAATCAAAGCATTCTACACTAACTTGGAAAATAGGAAACTCTTATGCTAGATTGCATAATTGAGGATTGGCTACAGAATGATAGAAATTTTGTGTCTACTTTTGATTCTCGGACTTTCTTTATTTAATTAGAAGAAGGCTTCCTTATTGTTACTGTTGTTGATGATGATGACCAATAAAAGTATTGATCATGAATATAGTTTTGGCACCTAAAAAGAAAGAGAAAGACAAAATAAATAGGGACAAGAAAAAGTAGTTTTGAAAATCTGAACTGTCAAGAGATCTTCATTTTCAATTAATATTTTCTGCATAAATATGCCAATATAGTTGGTTTTCATATGTATACTTTATTTATTTATTTATTTATTATTATTATTTATTTATTTTTTATTTTTCAAAGATTACAATGAACTTGGATAGTGAGGAGAATAATACACTTCCTTAACCAACTTGAATTTAGAATTCTCTTGCAAGTATTTGACAAATTATTCCCTTGTTAGTGGTTTATGATACAATCTTAATCTATGACCATTAACAAAGAAAGCAATTTGTTCATCATCAATAGTTTTGATTTTGACTACTCCATTATAAAAAATAGTGTTAATCTCATAAGGACCAATCCAATGAGTTTGAAAATTTCCTTGAAAATATTCGAACTTGGAATTAGAGAGAATATCCCAATCACCTTACTTGAACTTTTTAGCTTTGATAAACTTGTCATGCCACTTAGATAATTGCTGCTGAACTATGTTGGTTCTTTGAATAACATCTTGTAAGATCTTATCTAGCACATTCAATTGTGCCAACCTTTGTTTCTGAGATTTTGAGAGATCAAGGCCCAATTTGACTGCTATTCTCAAGGTCCCCACTTGGAATTAAATTGGAAGCAAGACTTGCTTTCCATAGAGAATTTCATAAAGAGTATGTCCAGTTGTGTTCCTCCATGTAGTTCGGTATGCCCATAATGCTTCTGGAAGCTTTTCTACCCAATCCTTTCTATGCAATTGTACAGTTTTGGTAATAATTGCTTCAAGAACTTTGTTGGTATATTCCACTTTCCCATTGGCTCATGGATGATATGGAGTAGACTTATGATGCTTGATTTTGTATTGCTCCATGATCTTTTGCACCAACTTTGATGTGAATTGAGTACCTTGATATGTTACGATTTCTCTTGGAACACCAAAACGAGTAAAGATATCCTAAAAAAGAAATGTAACTACAACATTTTCAGTTGCAAATAAAAGAGGTTTACTTTCTACCCATTTGTAACATAATATGTGCAAACAAGTATATACCTTTTCTGTTTAGATGGAGGATTTATTGGTCCAACAAAATCTAGAGCACATTTTTCAAAGGGTTTTACAAGTACATGTGGTTATAGAGGCATCTCATTTGATGGAATGGGTTTCCCCATTCTTTGAAAACTATCACATCTTTTAACATATTCTTTGGCATCCTTAAAAATGGATCGCCAATAATATCCCAAAAGAAGGATTTTGTAAGAAACTCTTTTACCGGAAACACATCTTCCACATGGTTCATCATGGCAAGCTTCCTGGATTTAAGGTACTTCATCTTCTCGAACACATCTTTGGATAATCAATTTAGGTATAGTTTTGTACAATTCTCCATCTATCCAAGAATAAGGTGCACTGGTTTTGATCACTTTTTTCTTTTCTCTAGATGATAGTTGCATAGGTAACTTTCCTATAAGAAAATAATTAGCAATATCTACAAACCAGGGTGTTTTGGTAGATAATGTGATAAACTTGTCATGCCACTTAGATAATTGCTGCTGAACTATGTTGGTTCTTTGAATAACATCTTGTAAGATCTTATCTAGCACATTCAATTGTGCCAACCTTTGTTTCTGAGATTTTGAGAGATCAAGGCCCAATTTGACTGCTATTCTCAAGGTCCCCACTTGGAATTAAATTGGAAGCAAGACTTGCTTTCCATAGAGAATTTCATAAAGAGTATGTCCAGTTGTGTTCCTCCATGTAGTTCGGTATGCCCATAATGCTTCTGGAAGCTTTTCTACCCAATCCTTTCTATGCAATTGTACAGTTTTGGTAATAATTGCTTCAAGAACTTTGTTGGTATATTCCACTTTCCCATTGGCTCGTGGATGATATGGAGTAGACTTATGATGCTTGATTTTGTATTGCTCCATGATCTTTTGCACCAACTTTGATGTGAATTGAGTACCTTGATATGTTACGATTTCTCTTGGAACACCAAAACGAGTAAAGATATCCTAAAAAAGAAATGTAACTACAACATTTTCAGTTGCAAATAAAAGAGGTTTACTTTCTACCCATTTGTAACATAATATGTGCAAACAAGTATATACCTTTTCTGTTTAGATGGAGGATTTATTGGTCCAACAAAATCTAGAGCACATTTTTCAAAGGGTTTTACAAGTACATGTGGTTATAGAGGCATCTCATTTGATGGAATGGGTTTCCCCATTCTTTGAAAACTATCACATCTTTTAACATATTCTTTGGCATCCTTAAAAATGGATCGCCAATAATATCCCAAAAGAAGGATTTTGTAAGAAACTCTTTTACCGGAAACACATCTTCCACATGGTTCATCATGGCAAGCTTCCTGGATTTAAGGTACTTCATCTTCTCGAACACATCTTTGGATAATCAATTTAGGTATAGTTTTGTACAATTCTCCATCTATCCAAGAATAAGGTGCACTGGTTTTGATCACTTTTTTCTTTTCTCTAGATGATAGTTGCATAGGTAACTTTCCTATAAGAAAATAATTAGCAATATCTACAAACCAGGGTGTTTTGGTAGATAATGTGAAAATATATTCATCAGGAAAAATATCTTTTATAGGAACATCCTCATTATTATTCTACATTCTAAACATAAAATCAACAACTGTATTTTCTTTTCCTGGTTTATCAAGAATACTAATGTTGAATTCTTATAGTAATAACAACCATCTTGTAATTCAACCATTAGTGATTGATTTGTTCATTAAAAATCTAATGGGAGAATGATATGTATGAATAAAAGTTTCATAGCCAACAATGTAATGACAAAAAATATTAATGGCATGAACAACTAAAAACTCCTTTTCTGTTAAAATGTAATTTAACTCTACGGGCGTCAAATTTTTAATTGTATAGTAGATGGCATAAGGAGTTAACTCTTTTTGTCCCAAGAAATCTCCTACAGTTGTATCTAAAGCATCATTAGAAATATGGAAAGGAAGAGCCCAATTAGGTCATATTAATATTGGTGCTTCAATAATATTTTGTTTCAATGTCTCAAATGCTTTCTCACAGTTAGAATTCCAAGCAAATTCACGATCTTTTGTAAGAAGTTTGAAAGGTGGAAAGGCTATTTTTGTGAAATTTTCTACGGATCTTCTATAATATGCAGTAAATTCTAGAAATTTTTTTACATCCCTTTGGAAAACATGAATTGAAATTTTAGAAATAATTTCTACCTTAGATGTATCCACTTTAATTACATCACTCAAAATATGGTGGCCTAAAACAATCCCTTCATTGAACATCATAAAGAATTTCTCATGGCTTAATGAAATGTTTTCATCTTTACACCTAACAAGAAAATTTTCCATATTTTTCATAGCTTCTTCAAAAGTATCACCATACACAATAAAATCATCCATTTGCACTTCCACACAATCATCAATTTGATCAGAAAAATACCTAAAAATGCTCTTTGAAATGTGGCTAGTGCATTACATAATCCGAAGGGAAGAACCCTATAGGCACATTTTCCCCATGGAGATGTGAAAGTATTTTTATCTTGACCTTATGATGCTATTTGGATTTGATTATACCCAGTAAAACCATCTAAGAATGAAAAATACTTCTTCCTTGCAAAGGTATCTAATATTGGATCTATAAAAGGTAGTGGAAAATGATCTTTTAAAGTAGATTTGTTTAATTCTCTATAATCAGTGCACACTCTCCATTTTCCATTTCTCTTAGGAACAATCACTAAAGGTGAAAACCACTCACTATATGATATTGGATAAATGAAATTCATATTAAGTATTTTCTATAATTCCTCAACAATTTCTCTCATATTATGATTCATCCTTCTCTAAGGTTGTCTAACTGGTTTGGCATTTTATTCAATATAAATATGATGCATACAAGTTTTAGGATCAATCTCTTTCATATCAGTGTACTCCGATGAATAAGCAGAAGAGTTTCTTTATAGCATGTGTATCAATTTTCTCTTTTGAAATTTGTCCAAATTATTGTTAATATTCAATGTTTTATCAGGAAAATCTTCTACTTGAGAATTGCCAAATTTTTCCATAGAATGTAAAGCCATTTCGTGAGATGATAAATATTTGATATTGCATTGTTCCTAAAAACTTTGATCTTGCTCACAATATGAAGAAGAATCATTATTATTCATTAAATTTATCATTTGATCTTCTTCATCTAATTGTGAAAAAGTATAAACTCGTTGCAAATCATTAAAGTCTTCATTATCATCATCTATCCAAATCTCACTTTCTATTCCAGTTATTGTTTTTGCAGGCGTATACAAGTTAAAATTCTTAGTGTAATTTTCGTCAGAGATATACATATCACTAGATATACAACTTATGAATGCATCAACTGTAGGTAGCCAAGGTCTACCAAGGATCAACGGATGGCCTCATAAATTATTATTGGGAGTTAAAATAATGTTATCTATAGGATATTCCCAAGAATCTAGAGAAACTGACACATATTCTAATACTCACTCTGTTTTGATAACAGATCGATCTGTTAATTGTAATAATGTGGGACTATATTGAAGATTAGGAAAATTAAGTTGCTCCATTGTTTGTTTACTCATGATATTAATGGCCGCTCCTAGATTAATTAAAGTATTTGGAATCTCAACACAATTGATATGAATTTTCACAATAGGACTACCAAGATCTAGATATTTTTGAACGATAGGTTTTCCCATCATGATATCAACAATTTTTCTTACCAATTGGATTTTTTTGCTGTATTTACTTTTTCTTCTTGGTTTTCTAATGCATAGCTACTTGATAGTTTTTGAAAATATTGGTATTTCCTTTATAGCTTGTAATACAAAAAATTTAGTGCAAATATTCTTAAGTTCATCTAACATATCATAATCTAGTAAAATAAGTTTCGTTTCTATTCCTTTATCAATTTTAAGCCTTTCAGGAAAAGGTGGATCTTGCAAAGAAACATAAGGTTGTTCTACTAGAGGAACTATAAGAGCTTACTTTATTTGCTCATAATTTGATAGTATATGAACATCTTCCTTTAGGGGAATGTTTTCTTGATCAAGATTTACATATTTCTCAGGAACTCCATTCTCTTTAGATTTTTGGATGACAGTTGTTGGTGACTTCTTTGGTAAAACCCTACCAGACCTAAGTTGAACATCATTTAGACCTAATGGGGTTATCATACAACCTTGAAATTTTTTTGTTCGACATTATAAATAGCTTGTTGATTTTTATTGTTTGGATCCGGAAGTGGTTCAGTAGGAAGTTGATTGGGTTTTTCATGGAATGGTAATGAAAGTTGTTGACTTGGATTTTTGAAATTGAGCAAGTTGAGTTGGTCAAGGAGGATAATATTTTGGTGGAAAAGAAGGATATGGTTGCTGGTACTGAGGATATTGAGGATATTTTCCATAAGTATTTTTCCAACATTGAGCTCGAGATATATTTTGAGATTATTTGGGCCAAGGCTGCCATGGCAGGGGTGTAGTTCGGGACGTTTTGTGGTTGTGCATATGATTGGGTATTGAAATCTTGAGTCATATTTGATTGTTGATTTTGCCATGGTATTTTAGCAATAAAACAAATAGATTCAGCTTGGCTTGCCCCAACTTCATCTTGAAAAATGGCTTTAAGACCAGGAATTGAAGGACATTCCTTTGTATTATGATTTTCAGCACATATGAGACAAATTTATATACTATCAAAAGGGCATTTTCTTAGGGCAAGTTTCTTTCTACACTTGTGACATAAAATAGATAATTCAACATTCTCAACTTTTTGCTTGTTTTGTATCTTAAGGGTATCTAGTTGTTCACTAAGACTCCCTAAGATATCTATTTTGAAATTACCAATTAATTTGCCTATTTCAACTCTACTTACTGTCCCAGTTGTAGATTTATTAATTTTAGACATCACAGGATCTCTTGGATTTTTGCTAGTCCTAGCCTAACCCATAGAGATATGTTTACATAAATCAAAAATTTCTCCAAATGAAAGTTGTGACACATCTCCCTTGCCCATTAAATTAAGAAGATCAATCCATTCATCTTTGATGGATTTTAACAAAAGAGATTTTAGTGTTTCATCATCTAAATTATACATCTTAGCTCTTTTGATGTTGTAACCAAATATTTCAACTAGATATTCAAGGCTCTCATCCTCTTTTTACATCATCTTAAAGACTTTATCCTTGAGGTTATGGGGCATAGAATAATCCTTGTATTTTTCTAAGAACACATTTTTCATTTCATCCCATATTATAATTGTATGTGTTTGTAATCCCATAAACCACTTAAGTGCTCTATCTTTAAGAGTTGTTGGAAACAATTTCAAATTTTGAGGATTGAGTAAGTAATCATAAGTTCTACATAGAACTTCAAACTCAAAAATAAATGTTTCAGTATCCTCATGTCTTAAACCATGAAAATTAGGGAGAATGGAGGGTGAGATGTTCTTCATTGTAGCTGTGGTATCTTCATCAAAGATGGGAAATCCATAAGGATCTGGTTCTCCCCTACCACCCCTACCACCACCTCCACCTCCACCTCCTCGTCTATTTCCTCCTCTGTCTCTTCCACCTCCAATCCTAAATTCACCACCATATACATTATGCACTTATCCTTCTCCTTCCCCTTGCCATTGTAGATTCCTCAAAGCTAATATAATAATAGGATTATCTATCTTTTCTTCTGGTTCCTCTACTAATGGTATGTTAAAATAAGTTTCTTCTTCTTCTTTTTCTTCACTAGGTACCTCTAGTTCTTGTCCTAGAATTTGTTCTCCTGTTGAAGAGAATAAAATTAATCCTTATGTTGGCGATGTGGGTTCGTCATGATGATGATCAATGAGCTACCTACTACACCTACTACCTTGTAGTTGTTTTGTATTTGCTATTTCTATTTGCCATTAGCATTCTTAGTCAGGGGCCCTCAGGACTCAGTACCTATCTAACACATTTAGATTTTGATGACTTAATGAGAAAATTGTAGCTTATTGTTAATTTATTGTCTTTCTTGTATTGAATCAGTGATGAATCTGTCATGATTGTATTTGTATACATAATGTTACAAATTTACAATGTAGAAGAAGTTGGTAAATCTCTAGTTTGGATTTCTGATCTATGCACCTCAGGAAGTCTATGTCTACTTGCCAATGATGGGATGTGAGTATGGTTGGATGGCGTGGCACTACAAGGTCTAGGTGGAGTGAGTGGTGATTTTGGAATTGAAATTCTACTTCTACTTATAAATCTACCCCTATAATCCCTCTCTCTATGCATAAATGTTTTTTTTTTTTTTTCAATATTATCAAATTAAAAACTCCTAAAATGTAATGCAAGAATGGAATTCTATATACACTTCCCCAACAATGGCGCGAAAATGTTTGGTAAATTATTTTTTCTTAATTTACTTGATTAATTGTCAGCCAAGATTCATGTACTTATGAAACGTATGTGCACTATATATGCTATGATTCTTCTTGTGAACTAAATGATTCTAGAAATGAAACTAGTTATAAGTATGGACACAAATTGAAGAGTAATGATGGACATGTTCTTTCATTCTAAAGTGATATTAAATCCTCATTAACCGAATTAAAAACTTCTTCTTTGTAGAAAATTTAAAATATACATTAAGTTGCAGAATTCAAAAATTCCTTCTATGAAAGTAATATGCTGGAAAAAGCCAAAGTTCATGAAAATACAATCTAATTTTACTTTGCAAAAAACAAAGGATTCTACACCAACTTGGAAAAGAGGACACTCTTATGCTATAGTGTAGTAAAGAAATCGTAGATTAATTACACGAGGAGAAATTTCCATAAAAATATCTACTTAAAGAAAACAAAACATAAATCTTTACAACTTTAAGAATGATTACTTGTGTGTGTATTCCTCTAAAGAGTGTTTCATTAACAATTAAGAAGTCAAACTGTGAAATGATCAAGTGCTGGAAAGGAAATGCATTCAATAACTGAAATCTTTTTTAATGATTTTCTATTTATGAGTACTCTGCAACCAAATGTAAACAAGTAGAAATGAAATTATAATGGAAAACAAATTCTTAAAAGGAATGATAATTTACAATGCATAAAAAAAAAACCTTATGAATAAGACCTCACAACTCACAGGGGGCCCTCCTGGAGTGCAGGTTTGACTAGTGCCCAAAAGCTTCTTTATGCATGCATTTGAAAACAACGGTTATTTGTATTATAAAACAAAGTATCAATATTCTCTACAAAAGAACTATAAACTTAGCAATAAAAACCTTATGTCTCTTGTCTCGCTTACACCATTTATATAAATTATAAAATGACTTTGAAAGAGTTTTAAGCCGATATGCTATGAATCATTTTGACACCTACAAGACAGATCTATCTTAGAGTTGAATCTCTTTACGAGTTTCTATTGAAAAACAAAGTCATAGGAGATTTTATCTCGATCTACAATCTTGATAGCTAATCCAATCTTCATTCTCGCTAGCTTGATGTTTGTTATTTTTCCACTACATGTGTTTGATTGCTACACGTAGTTCTCAGGTTTGACGTTTCCTTTGAATTCAATATTTCTTTAACCCGCATAGCTTGCCAAGTAATTTGAGTAGGTGGTTGTCCATCTAGAAGCCATTTGTCACATTTTGGTAGTCTTTTTCCTTTCATGGAAGCACTGTAACTAGTCTAACAATGAATTTTTCCGTGGAAATAAATATCAGTTACAAAATGTTTGTAATTCCATAGTTGTAAGAATATTTTTATCATAATTCATTAAGAAGCAGAGTTATGGATGATGAATACCTTTTTAAGAGTTGACCTTGACCTTAAACATGCTATGTTTGCTACAAAATGGTGAAAAGAAGGTGAAAGAAGAATAATAGGTAAAAAAGGATATTAAAAAAGAAACAATTCTAGACTTCAACACAAACTATGAATGGAAGTTCCTAAGAAGCAATATGTGAAGAAAGTAAGGAAAGATCGTGAAAGATGCAACTACTGTCACATAAAAAAGGAAATCAGCATATGATAACTAGAAAGAATTGACCGTGACATCTCCATGGAAAAGGTATGAAGACTCCAAAGAAGTCTGGAAAGGAAGATGACCCTTGACATTTAATATATTTTTGGAGATGTGTCAATATGAATGTAGGATGTTGATACAAAAAGTAGATATAACGATGTAAGACCATCATAAACGTAATTTTATGTTCATTTTTTTTTTTTTTTGGAACAATATTTGGATGGGCTAATGCAGGGCTACCAAAGGAAGAGTTGTAGATGTCATCTACAACTGATACTCATGAGGCAGGATGATAAGATCCTAAAGAAAACATGATGTGGAGAAGGTAGTTGTATAAAGGAAAGCCAAATATGGATTAATGAATCACTTTCCAATGAAAGAAAGGATGACATGAATGAAAGTGATGGATGGCTGATTCCCTATGAAGAAGTACCAAAAGATGTAGGCTCCATAACAAAGAAGAAATTTATGACATCGAAAGAGGGAGTCTGACAATAAGTTGGTTGTCCCATGATCTCCACCTAGAGAACTGCTAGAAGCATGTCCCTAGTTAAGGGGAGGCTTGGTCAAGTCCCTGGTTAAGAGGGAGCTTGGATACATTTCTTTTATAGGAATGGGTGCATTTATTCATTTGAATGGGTATATCCTCCATATTTGAGAGGGAGAGGTAGACACATAATTCCTGTCTGCACTTGGGAAGAAAAATGGAGGATTGGGGATGAATATGGCATTTGATACTCTTTGAGGATGTGGTAAGACATCCAAGATAAGAGTAGTCATAGAGGACTGGTATTCTTTGTGGACTAGGAATCCAAGATAAAAATAGTCATGGTGGAACATACCCTAAGAGAACCTGGTTGGGGTATGTTCCGAGAGAGACAATGATCAAGATGTATATAAATCATTGTTTCGCCAACATTGTGCTATGATATTATGGAGAGATAGAGTTGTTAGTAAAGGCATTTCTATGTAACAATGCTAGATGATATGATGTTATAAAAATGGGTTACCAATCTGAATCTTCTTATTAGAATTCTTCATATTGATAATTTCCAAGTGCCTTTTATGGATTATGAATACCTCCCTAGTTAAGAGTAAGTGTTGAAATATGTAACTAGGTTCAGTCTTCATAATGGCATCTGTAATCGTGATTTTATATATTCAATGAAAAGAGAAAAATAAAATTATTATTTGTGTTCTTGAGGCATGGGTTTCATGCTCAAGGGAAATTTATTTTTAGGTCAAGCACCCATTGAGTGCTTCTAGGTTTTTCATAGTCAATTGAGTCATTTCCATGTATTGAAGACCCATTTGGGAATGTTACATATTGTAAAGAAAAATTTATAGAGTTAAAAGACCCCCCAAGACCTCGTCATGGCACAAATATCAAGTCGACCTGCATGAAGGGACAAGTCAACCTCAAGATAGCAATTCATACCCCTCACAAGCCTATAAATAAGATGGAACTCGACCTCATTTGCACACTCACTCAAGCAAGTTCAATCTACTCAAGATAGAAGTTGGAAAAGGAAAAATAAGACCAAGATAAAAATTTTTGGGCCTGTCTCTTTCTCTCTCTCTTTCATTAGGGTTTCTACAATTTCTGGGCTAGATGAAATTCTAAAGTTGCATCGAAGTTGTGAAGCTACAAGGTCGAAGTTGTGAAGTTGTAAGGTTGAAGATATGAAGCTGAAACATCAACGCTACCTCTATATCGAAGTTTTGAAGTTGCTAGGTCGAAGATGCATCGAGGTCGAAGCTGTGAAGCTGCCAGGTCGAAGTTGTTGAAGCTACTACGTCGAAGTTGCATAAATTGTTGCTCAGGTTGAAGTTACTGGAAGATCAAATTTTGTTGTTGGAAGTTGTGTAAGGAAAGCTCATCAATAAGGAAGGATGAATTAGTATTGGAGGGTCTTGGTGAAAGGCCATAGGTCTTGAAATTCGTCAGTTGAAGTTCTATTAGAAGAGAAGGATTCTTGTGGATTTTCCTATCAGTTGGAGAGGTTTCGGCCCTAGCTGATCGCTTATATCTTGTGTTCTATTGTCTCATAGTTCTTTATGATTTTAGTAGTTTTTTTTATGATAGAGAACACTAATAATAATAAAATAAATAATAAGTTAATCAATTAAATTCAAAACTATATCACAAGAAGTTATCAAAGTAAGAGAAATCACCTACACTTGTTGCCCCCTAGATTCCTCAACAATTAGTGTTGTCGTAAGATTAAGTTCCCTTGTAAGATTTGTCAAGGCGAGAATTTGACTCATGAGTGTCCTCAGATGGATGAAGTTCATAGTCTTCTTGCACTGCTACCTACTACCCAACAACATGTTATTTTAACTCATCCATTTCCTGCACAACCTCAACAACAAATGGTTGCACAACCTCCTCCACATTCCCAAGGGGGAAATGAGGGGTCGTTTTTAAATTCTGCAAATAATTCATCCATATTTATGTGCAAATAAAACATCAACGTGACTACATGATCTAAATCCTATGATGTTCTCGAGTCAAGTTATTCCTCTAAGGACTCGACAACTCCACCTCTTTCTAGTAAACCTCTCACGTTAGATAAGCCTGTGGAACCTGTTTATCACCCACCTAAGGGTGTTGTTTGTAACATAACACATAATCCATCTGACTGAGCTACTCAACGCTACAATATTGTTCAAGATCTAGACCAATCTCCCTGTGATATGTCTACATCCAAGGCTTTTCGAATCTTTCCTCAACAACACAAAGCCTTATTATTAGTTATCGATGAAGTGGACCCCTCAAATTATAATCTTATCATGTTTAACGTTGACAAGGCTTTTTTTTGAATTTCTCACTAGGTTTCCTTTCAAATTATTGTGTGTGTCTTTCATAATAATATTCATCGCACTTTGGTGGATGAAGGATCTTCGACTTGTTTCATGTTAGCATCATTCTGGAAGGCTCTCGACTCTCTGGTGCTCACTAAGTCTAGTACCACTCTTCAAGCATTTGATGGACATAGTTTTGTAACTAAGGGGGTTCTTCCCAAGTTTTCCATTGAGCTTGGAGGTAAAACCATTTATTTTGATGTTGAATTCGTCAATGCCACTTTGGATTATAACCTGATCCTTAGACATAGTTGGTTCTATGCCATGACTATTGTTATATCATTCATCTTTCGACTCCTTTGCTTTCGTCTTGAAGGAAATATTGTCACCATTGACCAACTAGACTATTGTGTATCATCAGACCACGTTACCACTATGGGGACTTCAATCCCACTTATTGGAAATCACCCTTGTTCGTATCAAAGTGTTGATGCAAGTTTGTTTAAAAGTTCATCTCTTATTGGGTTTTTCCTCAATTACCCCCTCCCCCCCCCCCAACACTCCTTCTACATTGTCTAAAGTGCCTATGCATATGATCTCTTATGACACCTGTGGACTCCATATAACCCCTGATATTTGGGTGGTTTCTCATGAGCCTATGGAAATTTATCAAGCTAGTGAGCATCCTTTTCCACCTATTGTGGAAGAGGTTGCCTCTCTTATAGTCCCATCATTACTTCTTCATACTGGTCATAAACGCCATCTAAATATCGACTCTGACTAGGATCCCTTGCCCACACGACCATCACTCCTCTTGTTCCACATGACTCCCTCAATGAAAAATCTTCTCAGCTCATCAAATCGAAGGTCATGGACCCCCCTGTTGATAATCCTAGGGAGGTTATGCCTCTTTCTGCCTCTATTCTCCCTAATTCAAAACAAGCAAATACTGGAAAAATAAATCTTGAATTGACTCAAGGGGAACCTCCTTCGCCTTCCTTGAAAATTCCACTCATGGACTGAGTCAAGTCTTGGGCTTCTACTACTGAACTTGCCAACAAATTTCCCACTTCATTTCCACTTGTTAATGAGCTTTTTATACCCTCTTTATGTCTTGATCCTCCCTTATGTTCTTAGGTTATTGTCGAGAGTGCGATTATGTTAGACTATCCCTGGCACATTCAACCTTTCTGGATTGGACAATTTGGTGTTCTTTAGCATGGATCCACATTAGTAAGCCATATGATCCATCACCCTCCATAATTTTGTGTATAGGAACCCTTGGCATGTGCCTAACTGTGGGAACCTTTTAGTGTGACCTACCTGACTGTGTTGCACTTGTACATATTGTACATAGGAGTGTGATACCTTATCTATTTTTTTGTTTGGTGTGCGATGCGAGTATTTGTCATGTCTTATTTATGCCAAAAATCTATTTTTTTTTAATAAAATTCAAAAAAAAATATGTTCTTGTTTTTATCTCCTCCATGTTTTATGTATTTCATTATGTGATTTAACCATGGGTCTAGTATTTCTATATGGTTTTTACAGGACAGGGTGGCATTTTTATTGCGACATCCATTGGAGCTTAGGTAAATTTATCTGAACCTGGCATATAGCAGTAGGCCACATACACCATTTCTGATGCACTATTGAATATTAGTGCCATCATCTTGCCTTAGGTCCGACCCCGTACAAATGCAGCATTAGCCACTCTTATTTATGCATGTCGTTGCTTAGTAGTAGAACGTACCTGATCATGGATACCTTAGCCAACACCCTTTTTTCCATTTTGGTGTCCGTAGTCATTTTTATTCTCTTTCGGAATCCCTACTTCTGACCCACCCTAACTTAGAATTTGAACCTCATGCCCTCTTCTTCGTCATAATTATGGATATACCCTATGAGGATTCCACCACCTTATCCCTCATTATTTCCACTTCCTATCAACCTATTTTTTCACGAAGAGCCTTGGTTTCTTCATTCCATCATCATCATCTACTTGGCTGACTATTCACTTTCACTTAGTGTTTTACCCTTTCTTGGAGGAACCACTACGATGAGTGGTTCTAGCATCCATCCCCTTGTCCTCTTTATGTCATGAGAAATTCCAACATTACTAGAACCAATTTCTATCCCTTATACCACTCGTTCCTCCAGGAGGAGTCTCCTTTAAGCTCTTTTCAAACTCCTTAATTTATAAAATATTGTCGAGTGAAATTGTCACCTTCACACTTGATAAAGTACTTGAAGGGAAATCTATTTAGTATAAGTTTAACCCTTTTACGGACTGAATGGACTAGTTAAAAACAAGGAATACTCTAGTCTACTATGGCTAGAAGGTTTCCCCTTGTATACTTTTATCTATTTTTCAGGCTTGAGGGACTAAAATTATGAAAAAATAACTTTTAAAAAGACAAAAGGAAGGGAACATTCATCTCCATCAGTCATTAAAATGGATGCATCATTTGTGTCACCTTTAAACATGGTACCTATCTACATCACTATCTCACAGGGTTTTAGCTTTCTTAGGAGTTGTACCATCCATATGAGTCTATTTACTCCTCCAACTGGTTACTCTTGCAGTAATATGGAGCATGCTTTGATGCCTCCTGCATCATTGCATGATATCGCATGTTTCTCATTATTTATGTTGCCAATTCACTCTTGTGTCATGCCACTATGTGTTTAAGGGAAGTCTCAGCTTGCGTCAACCATTTGCAGTAACCTGTTGACCTTTTTGAGTTGGCCATCCATATGTTAGTTTTACTTTATCATGTCATGACTTCATACATCCATCACATCATCCTAGTCTATTACATGTCAATTGATGGGGAATATATCAAGGCTCTCCTTCGACGAATCTTCTCCAATCAAATTCAACTCATTATCCAGTAGCTTGATCTAGGAACTAGTAGTACCTTAGAGTTTACAGACCTGAGTGGAAGGATTCCTCACGATCGACAATGGGTTTACATCATTAACTCTTGATAAAATGAGTTCACTGGTATTCAACGTCATCTCATCTATTCACACTTAGTGGATTATACCAGGTACCTTGGGGTCCATTTTCTTCATTGGTGGATTTCCTGGCATCTCTTACTCGTTTACCTCTTTGATTGCTAATTAGACGATCTCTACCATGTTGAACATCATCACATGTATTCACAGGTACTTCATATTCTCGAACACATCTTCGGATAATCAATTTAGTTCTAGTTTTGTACAATTCTCCATCTATCCAGGAATAAGGTGCACTGGTTTTGATCACTTTTTTCTTTTCTCTAGATGATAGTTGCAGAGGTAACTTTCCTATAAGAAAATTATTAGCAATATCTGCAAACTAGGCTAGTTTAGTAGATACTGTGAAAATATATTCATCAGGAAAATTATCTTTTACAGGAACATCCTCATTATTATTCTACATTCTAAAAAGAAAATCAACAACTATATTTTCTTTTCCTAGTTTATCAAGAATAATAATGTTGAATTCTTATAGTAATAACAACCATATTGTAATTCAACCATTAGTGATTGGTTTGTTCATTAAATATCTAATGGGAGACTGATCTATATGAATAAAAGTTTCATAACCAACAATGTAATGACAAAATTTATTAATGGCATGAACAACAATTAAAAAATCCTTTTCCGTTACAATGTAATTTAACTCTGCGGGAGTCAAATTTTTATTTGTATAGTAGATGGAATAAGGGGTTAACTCTTTTGTGCCAAGAAATCTCCTAGATCTGTATCTAAGGCATCATTAGAAATATGGAAAGGAAGAGCCCAATTAGGTGCTCTTAAAATTGGTGCTTCACTAATATTTTGTTTAAATGTCTCAATTGCTTTATGACAGTTAGAATTCCAAACAAATTCCCAATCTTTTGTAAGAAGTTTGAAAAGTGGAGAGGCTACTTTGCGAAATTTTCTATGAATCTTCTATAATATGCAGTAAATTCTAGAAAAATTCTTACATCCCTTTGGAAAATATGCATTGAAATTTTAGAAATAACTTCTGCAATAAATGTATCCACTTTAATTCCATCACAAAAAATATGGCGGCCTAAAACAATCCCTTCATTGAACATCATAAAGCATTTCTCATGGCTTAATGAAATGTTTGCATCATTACAACTAACAAGAAAACTTTCCAGATTTTCCATAGCTTCTTCAAAAGTATCACTATACACAATAAAATCATCCATGTGCACTTCCAAACAATCATCAATTTGACCAAAAAAAATACCTAGAACTGCTCTTTGAAATGTTGCTGGGGCATTAAATTATCCGAAGGGAAGAACCCTATAGGCATATTTTCCCCATGGAGATGTAAAATTATTTTTATCTTGACCTTATGGTGCTATTTGGATTTGATTATACCCATTAAAACCATCTAAGAATGAAAAATACTTCTTCCTTGCAAAGGTATCTAATATTGGGTCTATAAATGGTAGTGGAAAATGATATTTTAAAGTAACTATGTTTAATTCTCTGTAATCAATGCACACTCTCCAGTTTCCATTTTTCTTAGGAACAATCACTAAAAGTGACACCCACTCACTATATGATATTCGATAAATGAAATTCATATTAAGTAATTTTTGTAATTCCTCCTTAACAATTTCTCTCATATTATGATTCATCCTTCTCTGAGGTTGTCTAACTAGTTTGGCATTTTCTTCAATATTAATATGATGCATACAAGTTTTAGGATCAATCCCTTTCATATCAGTGTACTCTCGTGAATAACAAGAAGAGTGTCATTGTAGCATATGTATCAATTTTCTCTTTTGAAATTCTTCCAAATTATTGTTAATATTCAATGTTTTATCTAGAAAATCTTCTACTTGAGAATTGCCAATTTTTTCCATAGAATGTAAATCCATTTCGTGAGATGATAAATATTTGATATTGCATTGTTCCTAAAAACTTTGATCTTGCTCATAGTATGAAGAAGAATCATTATTATTCATTAAATTTATCAATTTATCTTCTTCATCTAATTGTGAAAAAGTATAAACTAGTTGCAAATCATTAGAGTCTTCATTATCATCATCTACTATCCAAACCTCACTTTTTATTTGAGTTATTATTTTTTTAGGCGTATACAAGGTAAACTTCTTAGTGGGATTTCCATCAGACATATACATATCACTAGATATACAACTTATGAATGCATCAACTGTAGGTAGCCAAGGTCTACCAAGGATCAATGGATGGCCTCATAAATTATTATTGCGAGTTAAAATAATGATATTTACAGGATATTCCCGAGAATCTAAAGAAACTGACACATCTTCTAATACTCGATCTGTTTTGATAACTTATCGTTCTGATAATTGTAATAATGTGGGAGTATATTGAAGATTAGGAAGCTTAAGTTACTCCATTGTTTGTTTACGCATGATATTAATGGTTGCTCTTAGATTAATTAAAGTATTTGGAATCTCAACACCATTGATATGAATTTTCACAATAGGGCTACCAAGATCTAGATATTTTTTAACGATAGATTTTCCCATCATGATATCAACAATTTTTCCTACCAAATGGATCTTTTTGATGTATTTTCTTTTTCTTCTTGGTTTTCTAATGCATTGCTCCTTGATAGTTTTTGAAAATATTGGTATTTCCTTTATAGCTTGTAATACAGGAATTTTAGTGCAAATATTCTTAAGTTCATCTAGCATATCATAATCTAGTAAAGTAATTTTCCTTTCTATTCCTTTATCAATTTTGAGCGTTTAAGGAAAATGTGGATCTTGCAAAGAAACATAAGTTTGTTCTACTAGAGGAACTATATGAGCTTACTTTATTTGCTCATAATTTGATCGTATATGAACATCTTCCTTTAGGGGAATGTTTACTTGATCGAAATTTACATATTTCTCAGGAACTCCATTCTCTTTAGATTTTTGGATGATAATTGTTGGTGACTTCTTTAGTAAAACCCTACCAGATCTAAGTTGAACGTCATTTAGACCTAATGGGCTAATCATACAACCTTGAAAATTTTGTTGTTCGATATTATAAATAGCTTGTTGATTTTTATTGTTTGGATTTGGAAGTGGTTGGGTAGGTAGTTGATTGGGTTTTTGAGGGAATGGTAATGAAAGTTGTTGATTTGGATTTTGAAATTAAGGAAGTTGAGTTGGTTTAGGAGGATAATATTGTGGTGGAAGAGAAGGATATGGTTGCTGGAACTGAGGATATTTAGGATATTTTACGTAAGGATTTTTCCAGCCTTGAGCTCAGGATAGATTTTGAGATTATGGGGACCAAGGCTGCCATTGCATGGGTGCAGTCCAATTGTTATGTAGTTGTGCATATGATTGGGTATTGAAACCTTGAGTGAGATTTGATTGTTTATTTTTTGATGGTATTTTAGCAATAAAACAAATAGATTAAGCTTGGCTTGGCCCAACTTCATCTTGAAAAATGGATTTAAGAACAGGAATTGAAAGGCATTGCTTTGTATTATGATTTTTAGCACATATGACACAAATTTATATAGTATCAAAGGAGAATTATCTTAGGGCATGTTTCTTTCTACTCGAATAGATAATGCAACATTCTCAGCTTTTTGCTTGTTTTGTATCTTAAGCGTATCTAGTTGTTCACTAAGACTCCCTAAGATATTTGTTTTGAAATTATTGATTAATTTTCCTATTTCAGCTCTACTTACTGTTCCAATTGCAGATTTATTAATTATGGACATCACACGATCTCTTGGATTTTTTCCAGTCCTAGTATTACCCATAAAGATATATTTACATAAATCACAAATTTCTCCAAATGAAACTTGTGACACATCTCCCTTGCCCATTAAATTAAGAAGATCAATCAATTCATCTTTGATGGATTTTAACAAAAGAGATTTTAGTGTTTCATCATCCAAATTATACATCTTAGCTCTTTTGATGTTGTAAGCAAATCTTTCAACTAGATCTTCAAGGCTCTCATCCTCTTTTTACATCATCTTAAAGACTTCATCCTTGAGGTTATAGGGCATGCAATAATCCCTGTATTTTTCTAAGAACACATTTTTCATTTCATCCCATGTTCTAATTGTATGTGTTCATAATCCCATAAACCACTTAGGTGCTCTATCTTTAAGAGTTGCTGGAAACAATTTCAAATTTTGAGGATCAAGTAGGTAATCATAAGTTCTACATAGAACTTCAAATATAAAAAAGAAATGTTTCAGGATCCTCATGTCTTAAACCATGGAAATTAGGGAGAATGGAGGGTGATATGTTCTTCATTGCAGCTATGGTATCTTCATCAAAGATGGGAAATCCATAAGGATATTGTTCTCCCCTACCACCCGTACCACCACCTCGACCTCCACCTCCTCCTCTATTTCCTCCTCTGTGTCTTCCACCTCCAATCCTAAATTCACCACCATATACATTATGCACTTCTCCTTCTCCTTCCCCTACCATTATAGATTCTTCAGAGCTAATATAATAATAGGATTATCTATCTTTTATTTTGGTTCCTCTACTAATGGTATGTTAAAATAAGTTTCTTCTTCTTCTTCTTCACTAGGTACCTCTAGTTCTTGTCCTAGAAGTTGTTCTCCTGTTGAAGAGGAGAATTAATCCTTATGTTGGGGATGTGAGTTCGTAAACTACAACTTATGTAGAAGAAGTTGGTGAATCTCTAGTTTGGATTTCTGATCTATGCACATCAGGAAGTCTATATCTACCTGCCAATGATGGGATGTGAGTATGGTTGGATGGTGTGGCACTACAAGGTCTAGGTGGAGTGAGTGGTGATGTTGGAATTGAACTTCTACCTCTACTTATAAATCTTCCCCTATAATCCCTCTCTCTATGCATAAATGTGTTTTTTTATTATCATTTTTCAATTTTATCAAATTAAAAACTCCTAAAATGTAATGCAATAATGGAATTCTATATACACTTCTTGAGCAACGGTGCCAAAATGTTTGGAAAATTATTTTTTCTTAATTTACTTGATTAATTGTGAGCCATGATTCATGTACTTGTGAAATGTATGTGCATTATATATGCTATGATTCTTCTTGTGAACTAATTGCTTCTAGAAATGAAACTAGTTCTAAGTATGGACACAAATTGGAGAGTAATTGCAGACATGTTATTTCATTCTAAAGTGATATTAAATCCTCATTAATCGAATTAAAAACTTCTTCTTTGCAAAAAATTGAAAATCTAGTTTAAGTTGCAGAATTCAAAACTTCCTGCTATGAAAGTAATATGCTAGAAAAGCCAATGTTCATGAAAATACAATCTAATTTTACTTTGCAAAAAACAAAGCATTCTACACTAACTTGGAAAAGAGGACACTCTTATGCTAGATTGCTGTAAAGAAATCCTAGATTAATTACATGAAGGAGAAATTTCCATAAGAATATCTACTTACTGAAGAAAAAAAAACGGAAATCTTTACAACTTTAAGAATGATTACTTGTGTGCATATTTATCCTCTAAAGAGTGTTTCATTAACAATTTAGAAATCAAACTGTGAAATGATCAAGTGCTAGAAGGGGAGTGCATTCAATAACTGAAATCTTTTTAACGATTTTATGTTTATGAGTACTTTGCAACCAAATGAAAACAATTAGAAATGTAATTATAATGGAAAACAAATTCTTAAAAGGAATGATAATTTACAATGTGGAAAACAAAACAAAAACTTATGAATAAGACCTCACAGCTCATAAGGGGCCCTCCCGAAGTGCAGGTTTGACTAGTGCTCAAAATCTTCTTTATGCATGCATTTGAAAAAAACATGTATTTCTATTATAAAATTGAGTATCAATTTTCTCCACAAAAGAACTATAAACTTAGCAATACAAACCTTATGTCTCTTGTCTCGCTTATACCATTTATACAAATTATAAAATGACTTTGAAAGAGTTTTAAGTCGATATGCTATGAATCATTTCGACATCTACAAGACAGATCTATCTTAGAGTTCAATCTCTTTATGAGTTGCTATTGAAAAATAAATTCATAGGAGATTTTATTTTGATCTACAATCTTGACATCTAATCCAATATTCATTCTCACTCACTTGATGTTTATTATTTTTCCGCTACCTGTGTTTGATTGCTACAAGCAGTTCTGAGGTTTGACTTTTCCTTTGAATTCAATATTTCTTTAACCCGCGTAACTTACCAATTAATTCCAGTAGGTGGTTTTCCATCTAGAATCTATTTTTCACCTTTTGGTAGTCTTTTTCCTTTCACTGAAGTGCTGCAACCTGTCTAACAATAGATTTTGCTGTGGAACAAATATCAGTTACAGAACATCTGTAATTTCATAGTTGTAAGAATATTTTCATCATAATTCATTAAGAAGCAGAGTTATGGATGATGAATACCTTTTTGAGAGTTGACCTTGACCTTAAACATGCTATGTTTTCTACAAAAAGGTGAAAAGAAGGTGAAAGAAGAATAATAGGGAAAAAAGGATAGTAAAAAGGAAACAATACTAGACTTCAACACAAACTACGAATGGAAGTTCCTAAGAAGAATTATATGAAGAAACTAAGGAAAGATTGTGAAAGATACAACTACTGTCACATAAAAAAGGAAATCAACATCTGATAACTAGAAGAATTGACTATGAAATCTCCATGGAAAAGGTATGAAGACTCCAAAGAAGTCTGGAAAGGAAGATGACCCTTGACATTTAATATATCTTAGGAGATGTGTTAATATGAATGTAGGATGTTGATACAAAAAGTATATATAATGATGTAAGACCATCATAAAGGTAATTTGATGTTCATTTTTTATTTTTGAGAAATATTTGGATGGGCTAATGCAAGGCTACCAAAGGAAGAGTTGTAGATGTCATCTACAACTGATATTCATGAGGTGGGATGATAAGATCCTAAAGAAAACATGATGTGGAGAAGGTAGTTGTATGAAGGAAAGGCAATAATGGATTAATGAACCGATTTCCAATGAAAGAAAGGATGACATTTATGAAAGCGATGGATGGTCGATGCCCTATGAAGAAGTCCCAAAATATGTAGGCTCCATAACAAAGAAGAAATTTATGACATCAAAAGAGGGAGTCTGACAAGAAGTTGGTTGTTCCATGATCTCCACCTAGAGAGTTGCTGGAAGCATTTCCTTGGTTAAGGGGAGGCTTGGTCAAGCCCCTGGTTAATAGGGAGCTTGGATACATTTCTTTTATAGGAATGGGTGCATTTCTTCTTTGGAATGGGTATATCCTCCCTAGTTGAGAGGGAGAGGTAGACACAAATTCTTGTCTTCATTTGGGAAGAAAAAATGGAGGATTGGGTAAGAATATGGCATCTGATATTCTTTAAGGATGTGGTAGGGCATCTAAGATAAGAGTAGTCATAGAGGACCGATATTCTTTGAGGACTAGGATTCCAAGATAAGAATAGTCATGGTGGAACACGCCCTGAGAGAACCTGGTTGGGCTATGTTCCGAGAGAGACAATTATGAGGAAGTCTATAAATCATTGGTCTAGCCAACATTGTGCTATGATATTATGGAGAGATAGAACTTTTAGTAAAGGCATTGCTATGTAACAATGCTAGATGATATGATGCTATAAAAATGGGTTACCAATCTGACTCTTCTTATGAGAATTCTTCAGATTGATAGTTTCTAAGTACCTTGTATGGATTACGAATACCTCCCTAGTTAAGAGGGAGTGTTGAAATATGTAACTAGGTTTAGTCTTCATAATGGATTATGTAATCATGATTTTATGTATTTAATGAAAATAGAAAAATAAATTTATTATTTGTGTTCTTGAGACATGGGTTTCATGCTAAAGGGAAATTTATTTTTAGGTCAAGCACCCATTGAGTGCTTCTAGGTTTTTCATAGTCAATTGAGTCATCGTCATGTATTGAAGACCCATTTGGGCATGTTACATATTGTAAAGAAAAAAATATTGAGTCAAAATAGAGTTAAAAGGTCCTCCAAGACCTCGTCATGGCACAAAGATCAAGTCGACCTACATGAAGTGACAAGTCAACCTCAAGATAACAATTCATACCCCTCACAAGCTTATACATAAGAAGAAACTCGACCTCATTTTCACACTCACTCAAGCAAGTTCGATATACTCAAGATAGAAGCTGAAAAAGGAAAAAAAATACCAAGATCAATTTTTTTGGGCCTCTCTCTCTGTCTCTTTCACTAGGGTTTCTACAATTTCTGAGCTAGACGAAATTCTAACGCTGCATCGAAGCTGTGAAGCTACAAGGTTGAAGCTGTGAAGTTTCAAGGTCGAAGATGTGAAGCTGCAATGTCGAAGCTCCTTCTATATCAAAGTTGTGAAGCTGCTAGGTCGAAGATGCATCAAGGTTGAAGTTGTTGAAGCTACTATGTCGAAATTGCATAAATTGTTGATGGGGTCAAAGTTGCTGGAAGATTGAAGTTTGTTGTTGGAAGCTGTGTAAGGAAAGCTCATCAATAAGGAAGGATGACTTGGTATTGGAGGGTATTGGTCAATGGTCATAGATATTGAAGATTTTCAATTGAAGTTCTATAAGAAGAGAAGGATCATTGTGGGTTTTCCTATCAGTTGGAGAGGTTTTGGCCCTGGCTGATCGCCTATATCTTGTGTCCTATTCTCTCATTATTCTTTATGATTTAAATAGTTTTTTATAATAGATAAAACTAATAATAATAAAATAATAATAATTTAATCAATTAAATTCAAAACTACATCACAAGAAGTTATCAGAGTAAGAGAAATCACCTACACTTGTTGCCCCCTAGATTTCTCAACAATTTGTGTCGTCATAAGATTAAGTTACCTTGTAAGATTTGTCAAGGTGAGAATCAGACTCATGAGTGTCCTTAGATGGATGAAGTTCATAGGCTTTTTGCACTACTACCTACTACCCAACAACACGTTATTTTAACACATCCATTTCCTACACAACCTCAACAACAAATGGTTGCACAACCTCCTCCACATTCACAAGGGGGAAATGAGGGGTCGTTTTTAAAATATGTAAATAATTCATCAATATTTATGTGCAAATAAAACATCAACATCACTACATGAGATAAATCCTATGATTTTCCTGAGTCAAGTTATTCTTCTAAGGACTCAACAACTCCACCTCCTTCTAGTAAACCTCTCACGTTAGATAAGATCATGGAACCTATTTATCGCCCACCTAAGGGCGTTGTCCATAAGATAACGCACAAACCATTGGACTGAGCTTCTCAAGGTTATAGTATTGTTGAAGATCTAGACCAAGCTCCCTATGCCATACATTGGAGGTTTTTCAAATCTTTCCTCAACAACGCAAAGCCTTATTATCTATGATCGACGAAGTGGACCCATCAAATTAGAATCTTATCATCTTTAATGTTGACAAGGCTGTTGTTTGAATTTCCCACTAGGTTTCCTTTCAAATTACTGTGTGTTTCTTTCATAAGAATATTCATTTCACTTTTGTGGATGAAAAATCTTCCACTTATTTCATGTCAGCGTCATTATGGAAGGCTCTCAACTCTCTGGCGCTCACTAAGTCTAGTACCAGTCTTCAAGCATTTGATGGAAATAGTTTTATAACTAAGGGGGTTCTTCCCAAGTTTTCCATTGAGCTTGGAGGTAAAACCATTTATTTCGATGTTGAATTCATCAATGCCACTTTGGATTATACCCTGATCCTTAGACATAGTTGGTTCTATGCCATGACTATGGTTATATCATTTATCTTTTGACTCCTTTTTTTCGTCCTGAAAGAAATATTGTCACCATTGACCAACTAGACTATTGTGTATCATTAGACCATGTTACCACTACGGGGACTTCAATCCCACTTGTTGGAAATCACCCTGGTTAGTATCAGAGTGTTGGTATGGGTTTGTTTAGAAGCTCATCTCTTATTGGGTTTTTCATCAATTACCCCTGCCCAACACATCTTCTACATTCTCTAAAGCACCTATGCATATGATCTCTTCTAACACTTGTGGACTCCATATACCTTCTAATATTTGGGTGGTGTCTCATGAGCTGATGGAAATTTATCAAGCTAGTGAGCATCCTTTTCCACCTATTATGGAAGAGGTTTCCTCTCTGATAGTCCTGTCAGTACTTCTTCATGCTGGTCAGAAACTCCATCCAAATATGGACTCTGACTAGGATCCCTTGCTTACACGACCATCACTTCACCTATTCTACATGACTCACTCAATGAAAAACCTTCTCAACTCGTCAACTCAGAGGTCATGGACCCCTTGTTGATAATCCTAGGGAGGTTATGCCTCTTTCTGCCTCTAGTCTCCCTAATTCAGAACAAACATAGTTTGGAAAAATAAATATTGAATTGACTCAAGGGGAACCTCCTTAGCCTTCCTTGAAAATTCCACTCATGGACCGAGTCAAGTCTTGGGCTTCTACTACTAAACTTGCCAACAAATTTAACACTTCATTTCCACTTACTAACGATCTTTCTATACCCTCTTTATGTCTTGATCCTCCCTTATGTTCTCAGGTTACTATCGAGAGTGTGATTATGTCAAACTATCTCTAGCACAATTAACCTTTATGGATTGGACATTTTGGTGTTCTTTGGCATGGATCCACATTGGTAAGCCATATGGTCCCCTCACCCTCCATAAGTTTGTGTATAGGAACCCTTGAAATGTGCATAACTATGGGAACCCTTTAGCGTGACCTACCAGACTGTGTTGCACTTTTACATATTGTACATAGGAGTGTGATACCTTATCTATTTTTTTTGGTGTTCGATGTGAGTATTTGTCATGTCTTATTTATGCCAAAAATCTATTTATTTTTTATAAAATTCAAAAAAAAATATGGTCTTTTTTTATGTCCTCCATGTTTTATGTCTTTCATTATGTGATTTAACCATGGGTCTAGTATTTCTATATGGTTTTTACAGGACAGGGTGGAATTTCTATTGCGACATCCATTGGAGCCTGGGTGCATTTATCTGAACCTAGCATATGGCGGTAGGTCACATACACCATCTCTGATGCACTATTGAATATTAGTGCCATGATCATGCCTTAGGTCCGACGTCGTACAGAAGCAGCATTAGTCACTATTATTTATGCATGTCGTTGCTTGAAAGTAGAACTTACCTCATCATGGATACCCTAGATAGCGCCCTTTTTTCCATTTTGGTGTCCATGCAGTCATTTGTATTCTCTTTCAGACTCCCTACTTCTGACCCACCCTAACTTAGAATTTGAGCTTCATGTCCTCTTCTTCATCAAATTTATGGATATACCCTACGAGGATTCCACCACCTTATCCTTGATTATTTTCACTTCTTATCAACCTATTTTTTCATGAAGAGCCTTGGTTTCTTCATTCCATCATCATCATCATCTACTTGACCGACTATTCACTTCCACTTAGTGTTTTACCCTTTCTTGGAGGAACCACTGCGATGAGTGGTCCTATTAGCCATCCTATTGTCCTCTTTATGTCATGAGAAATTCCACCATTACTGGAACCAATTTCTATCCCTTATACCACTTGTTCCTCCAGGAGGAGTCTCCTTTAATCTCTTTTTAGACTCCTTAATTTAGAAAATATTGTCGAGTGAACTTGTCACCTTCACACTTGATAAAGTACTTGAAGGGAAACCTATTCATTATAATTTTAACCCTTTTACAGACTGAGTAGACTAGTTACAAAAAAGGAATACTCTAGTCTACTATGGCTATAAGGTTTCCCCTTGTATACTTTTATCTTTTTTCAAGCTTGAGGAACTAAAATTATGAAAAATTAACTTTTAAAAAGACAAAGAGAAGGGAACATTCATCTCCTTTAGTCATTAAAATGGAAGGATCATTTGTGTCACCTTTAAACATGGTACCTGTCTGCATCAATATCTCATAGGGTTTTAACTTTCTTAGGAGTTGTTCCATCCATATGAGTCTATTTACTCCTCCAGCTAGTTACTCTTGCAGTAATATGGAGAATTCTTTTATGCCTCCTACATCATTGCATGATATTGCAGGTTTCTCATTATTTATGCTGCTAATTCGCTCTTGTGTCATGCCACTATGTGTTCAAGGGAAGTCTCAGCCTATGTCAGCCATCTACAGTAACCTATTGACATTTTCGAGTCATCCATCCCTATGTCAATTTTACTTCATCATGTCATGACTTCATACATCCATCACATCATCCTGGTCTATTACATGTCAATTGATGGGGAATACATCAAGGTTCTCCTTCGATGAATCTTCTCCTATCAAATTCAACTCATTATCCAGGAGCTTGATCTAGGAATTAGTAGTACCTTATAGCTTAAAGACCTGAGTGGAAGGATTCCTCATGATCGAAAGTGGGTTTACATCATTAACTCTTGATCATTGGAGTTCACCGGTATTCAACGTCATCTCATCTATTCACACTTAGTGGACTATAAGAGGTACCTTGGGGTCCATTTTCCTCATTGGTGGATTCCCCGACGTCTATTACTCGTTTACCTCATTGATTGGTAATTAGACAATCTCTACCATGCTCGACATCAACACATCTATTCACAGGTACTTCATCTTCTCAAATTCATCTTTGGATAATCAATTTAGGTCTAGTTTTGTACAATTCTCCATCTATCCAGGAATAAGGTGTAGTAGTTTTGATCACGTTTTTCTTTTCTCTAGATGATAGTTGCATAGTTAACTTTCCTATAAGAAAATAATTAGCAATATCTATAGACTAGTGTGTTTTAGTAGATACTGTGAAATATATTCATCACGAAAATTATCTTTTACAGGAACATCCTCATTATTATTCTACATTCGAAAAATAAAATCAACAACTGTATTTTCTTTTCCTGGTTTATCAAGAATAATAATGTTGAATTCTTATAGTAATAACAACCATCTAGTAATTCAACCATTAGTGATTGGTTTGTTCATTAAAAATATAATTGGAGACTGATCTATATGAATAAAATTTTCATAACCAATAATGTAATGACAAAATTTATTAACGGCATGAACAACATCCAAAAACTCCTTTTCTCTTACATTGTAATTTAACTCTACTGGAGTCAAATTTTTACTTGTATAGTAGATGGAATAAGGAGTTAACTCTTTTTGTCCCAAGAAATCTCCTAGAGATGTATCTAAAGCATCATTAGAAATATGGAAAGGAAGATCCCAACTAGTTCCTCTTAAAATTGTGCTTTAGTAATATTTGTTTTCAATGTCTCAAATGCTTTATGACAATTATAATTCCAAGCAAATTCACAATCTTTTGTAAGAAGTTGAAAAGTGGAGAGGCTATTTTTGTGAAATTTTCTATGAATCTTCTATAATATGCAGTAAATTAGAGAAAAAATCTTACATCCCTTTGGAAAACATGAATTGAAATTTTAGAAATAATTTCTACCTTAGATGTATCCGCTTTAATTCAATCACTCAAAATATGGTGGCCTAAAAAAATCCCTTCATTGAAGATCATAAAGCATTTCTCATGGCTTAATGAAATGTTTGCATCTTTACACCTAACAAGAAAGTTTTCTAGATTTTCCATAGCTTCTTCAAAAGTATCAACATACACAATAAAATCATCCATGTGCGCTTCCAAACAATCATCAATTCGATCAAAAAAAATACCTAAAACCGCTCTTTGAGATGGGCTGGTACATTACATAATCCGAAGGGAAGAACCCTATAGGTATATTTTCCCCATGGAGATGTAAAAGTATTTTTATCTTGATCTTATGGTGCTACTTGGATTTGATTACCCACTAAAACCATCTAAGAATGAAAAATACTTCTTCCTTGCAAAGGTATCTAATACTGGATCTATAAAATGTAGTGGAAAATTATCTTTTAAAGTAGCTTTGTTTAATTCTCTGTAATCAATGCACACTCTCCATTTTCCATTTTTCTTAGGAACAATCACTAAAGGGGACACCCACTCAATATGATATTGGATAAATGAAATTCATATTCAGTAATTTTTGTAATTCCTCCTTAACAATTTCTCTCATATTATGATTCATCCTTCTCTGAGGTTGTCTAACTAGTTTGGCATTTTCTTCAATATAAATATGATGCATACAAGTTTTAGGATCAATCACTTTCATATTAGTGTACTCCCATGAATAAGAAGAAGAGTGTCTTTGTAGCATATGTATCAATTTTCTCTTTTGAAATTCTTCCAAATTATTGTTAGTATTCAATGTTTTATTTGGAAAATCTTCTACTTGAGAATTGCCAAATTTTTCCATAGAATGTAAAGCCATTTCGTGAGATGATAAATATTTGATATTGCATTATTCCTTCAAACTTTGATCTTGCTCACAGTATGAAGAAGAATCATTATTATTCATTAAATTTATCAATTGATCTTCTTCATCTAATTGTGAAAAAGTATAAACTGGTTGCAAATCATTAAAGTCTTCATTATCATCATCTATCCAAATCTCACTTTTTATTTCAGTTATTATTTTTGCACGTGGATACAAGGTAAACTTCTTAGTGGAATTTCCATCAGAGATATACATATCACCAGATATACAACTTATGAATGCATCAACTGTAGGTAGCCAAGTTCTACCAAGGATCAATGGATGACCTCATAAATTATTCTTGGGAGTTAAGATAATGATATCTACAAGATATTCCCAAGAATCTAGAGAAACTGACACATATTCTAATACCTCATCTATTTTGATAACAAATATATCTGCTAATTGTAATAATGTGGGAGTATATTGAAGATTAGGAAGCTTAAGTTGCTCCATTGTTTGTTTACTCATGATATTAATGGTTGCTACTAGATTAATTAAAGTATTTGGAATCTCAACACCATTGATATGAATTTTCACAATAGGACTACCAAGATCTAGATATTTTTGAACAATAGGTTTTCCCATCATGATATCAACAATTTTTCCTACCAATTGGATCTTTTTGATGTATTATCTTTTTCTTCCTGGTTTTCTAATGCATAGTTCCTTGATAGTTTTTGAAAATATTGGTATTTCCTTTATAGCCTGTAATATAGGAACTTTAGTGCAAATATTCTTAAGTTCATCTAGCATATCATAATCTAGTAAAACAATTTTCCTTTCTATTCCTTTATCAATTTTAAGCCTTTCAGAAAAAGGTGGATCTTGCAAAGAAACATAAGGTTTTTCTACTAGAGGAACTATAGGAGCTTGCTTTATTTGCTCATAATCTGATAGTATATGAACATCTTCCTTTAGGGGAATGTTTTCTTGATCAAAATTTACATATTTCTCAGGAACTCCATTCTCTTTAGGTTTGTGGATGACAGTTGTTGGTGACTTCTTTGGTAAAACCCTACCAGATCTAAGTTGAACGTCATTTAGACCTAATGGGGTAATCATACAACCTTGAAAATTTTGTTGTTTGAAATTATAAATAGTTTGTTGATTTTTATTGTTTGGATTTGGAAGTGGTTGGGTAGGTAGTTGATTGGGTTTTTGAGGGAATGGTAATGAAAGTTGTTGATTTGGATTTTGAAATTGAGGAAGATGAGTTGGTTGAGGAGGATAATATTGTGGTGGAAAAGAAGGATATGGTTGCTAGAACTGAGGATATTAAGGATATTTTCCATAAGTATTTTTCCAACCTTGAGCTCAAGATAGATTTTGAGATTATGGGGGCCAAGGCTGCCATGGCATGGATGCAGTCCAATTGTTCTTTGGTTGTGCATATGATTGGGTATTGGAACCTTGAGTCATATTTGGTTCTTGATTTTTCCATGGTATTTTAGCAATAAAACAAATAGATTCAGCAGCTTGCCTCGGGTTCATCTTGAAAAATGTCTTTAGGACCAGGAATTGAAGGAAATTCCTTTGTATTATGATTTTTAGCACATATGACACAAATTTATATACTATCAAAGGGGCATTCTCTTAGGGAATGTTTCTTTCTACACTTGGGACATAAAATAGATAATGCAACATTCTCAACTTTTTGCTTGTTTTGTATCTTAAGGGTATCTAGTTGTTCACTAAGACTCCCTAAGATATCTGTTTTGAAATTATCAATTAATTTTCCTATTTCAACTCTACTTATTGTTCCAGTTGCAGATTTATTAATTTTGGAAATCACAAGATCTCTTGGATTTTTGACAGTCCTAGCCTTACCCATAGAGATATATTTACATCAATCACAAATTTCTCCAAATGAAAGTTGTGACGCATCTCCCTTTCCCATTAAATTAAGAAGATCAATCCATTCATCGCTGATGGATTTTAACAAAAGAGATTTTAGTCTTTCATCATCCAAATTATACATTTTACCTCTTTTGATGTTGTAAGCAAATCTTTCAACTATATCTTCAAGGCTCTCATCCTCTTTTTACATCATCTTAAAGACTTCATCCTTGAGGTTATAGGGCATACAACAATCCTTGTATTTTTCTAAGAACACATTTTTCATTTCATCCCATCTTCTAACTGTATTTGTTAGTAATCCCATAAACCACTTAAGTGCTCTATCTTTAAGAGTTGTTGGAAAGAATTTCAAATTTTGAAGATCAAGTAAGTAATCATAAGTTCTACATAGAACTTCAAACTCAAAAAGAAATGTTTCAGGATCCTCATGTCTTAAACCATGGAAATTAAGGAGAATGGAGGGTGAGATGTTCTTCATTGTAGTTGTGGTATCTTCATCAAAGATGGGAAATCCATAAGGATCTGGTTCTCCCCTACCACCCCTACCACCACCTCAACCTCCACCTCCTCCTCTATTTCCTCCTCTGTCTCTTCCACATCCAATCCTAAATTCACCACCATATACATTATTCCATTCTCCTTCTCCCTCCCATTCCATTGTATATTCTTCAGAGCTAATATAATAATAGGGTTATCTTGCTTTTATTCTGGTTCCTCTACTAATGGTATGTTAAAATAAGTTTATTCTTCTTCTTCTTCACTAGGTATCTCTAGTTCTTGTCTTAGAAGTTGTTCCCTTGTTGAAGAGAGGAAAATTACTCCTTATGTTGGGGATGTGGGTTTGTTAACTACAAATTTTGTAGAAGAAGTTGGTGAATCTATAGATTAAATTTCTAATATGTTAGGACCTAAATCTACCTCAGGCTGAGAAAGGCAGGTCTAGGGTAACATCAAACCACGCTTAGCATGGTAGCTAGCCCTACCAGGTCACGAGAGGGCTCTCTCCTTGTCAATCTCAATGAAAATTTATCAAGGAAGGCTTGAGATGACTGATATAAAAACTAATTTTAGGCTAGGTATGCTTGCTCAAAGGAATTTGATTGATTTTAATGGTTGGTTGCTGGATCAGATGGGGAAGGTAGCTTATGGTCTGGGAAATCAACACAAATTTGCAGAGGATTCTGTGGGTGAGGTAGGATAGTGTTTTAACACTTTGAAATGAGTGTGATGGTGAGTATAAACACTGGTGAGGAGCTGGATAGGGCACACAAGTGTCATGAGTCATCTTCAGATAGTAGAAAACATGTAAAACTAAATAAACCCTAAGGCAGAGCACTCAAACACTAATGGATTCTACCTTTTACACTTGATTCATTTAGTTATGCAAAATAAGAGAGATGATGGCACACATAAACATAAGATCAACTGAATTACAGAGAATAAAGCAATGCTAATTCACATTACCACAAGAATCCCACAAAATGCTGCAAAACCCTTGGTTTATTTCCTTGCCAAACTGCAGAAGTGATGTACAATAGTGCTCAATGCATCCACAAGAGTCGAACCTTGACAAATGACTAAGAAAGTACAAGATATAGGCATCAAACCACCTATGCTAGCCATCAGGAGTCGAATCCATTAGTCAAGGAGCTGTTTCAACAAGATCTAAACTGGGAACTAAAAAATAGGCAGTGGAACAACTTGGCTCTAAAACTATGGAAACTTATTCATTCAGCTCAAAACCACCTAAAACTTATGTATCTACCTCCTTAAGTCATTTTTCATCATTTTTACATCATAGTACATCAATTTACATCATATTACATCATGAATTTGACCATGAAATAATAAAAATTCAAACTGGTAGAAAACTAAGCGAAAATATGAGTTTTTGAGCAAAATTGGCAAAATTTTGCCTGATGCACAGCACCATTAGCCTCATGCACAACGCCTTTTCCAAGCTGTGTTTGAAGGCCTTTCCCTTCACCAAATTAGCTCCAAGATGGCTTGTTGGAAATCTTTGTCTGTCTAATTTCTAGGACAAGTGGAATTTTTGGATTTGGTGTCCATTTTCCCCTTCAAAAATAAGTTCTCCCAAGACTGCTTCCTATGGGTCTAAAAAGTGGCAGAAAGGGCATTTTTGAGGTGTTTTTTCCCCTTTAGATGACCAAGATCTCATCCAAACTTCATGAAACTTTATGGGTTTTAGTAATTTTTCATGAGGAATCCAAAAATGCAATCCATTCTTCAAAATTCCCAACCAACTCAATGCGTGTTGGGTTGTGTTATATTCTTTCCACATAGTTAACAGGGGGTTTAGGGGTACCCGTAACCCCACTTTATGGGGTCCAAGGCAGTGCCCCGGAAAATTTTGGTTTTGGACCCTATGTTAGGTTGGGCGGACCCACCTATGGTTTTTTGCATGATTTTCCCACATGTTTTTTGGACGCGATGGTTTTCGGTCCATGGTATTGGATGTGATGGTTTTTAGTCCATGGTATTGGATGCTT
>APFE030582802.1:5089-102263 GCA_000404065.3 Pinus taeda | reverse complement strand
ACCTGTAACCCCACTTTATGGGGTTCGGGGCAGCGCCCCGGAAAATTTTGGTTTTGGACCCTATGTTAGGTTAGGCAGACCCACCTATGGTTTTGTGCATGGTTTTCGCACATGTTTTTTGGACGCGATGGTTTTTGGTCCATGGTTTTGGATGCGATGGTTTTCGGTTCATGGTATTGGATGCTTCGGCATGTATAAATATGTATTGTAATATTGAAAGGAACATAATGAAAAATCAAGCTGGTAGTCTCGGTTTTTGGATCCAGTGGGAAATCTCTGTGTGTATGTGTTTTATGTGTTATGCTCTCGCCTTTTTTTATTTTTCCTGTGATTTATAATTCGTATGCAGGTAATTTTTGTACAGGGTTAAAACCTACAATGCGTAGCGCTAGTGGCACTACGCATCAGAGGAAATTTTCTGTGTTTTGCAATTAAAATTTGTGAAATGACAAAAATTTCTCCAAAATGCTTCAAAATTGGCAAGAGGCAAGCTTATCAATTGCTTTGTTGACCCAAGGAAGCTTCAGCTAAGATTCTAAGTTTATATTGCTCCTTTTTGGCTTTTAAGGCTCTCCCTAACTTGGATTTCAGGCTTCTTATTCTTGTCTTGAAAATTTTGTTCCAGACCAAATAGTGATAGGCCATGTGGCGCAACATGTTCTTCTCCTTATTAGCCTTATCAATAAGCTTCTCAAGGTGGATATTCACTCTTTCCAACCATGATTCTCGGTCAACTTGATTTTCCTTCTTTTTGCCACTTGCGAGTTTTCCCTTATGGTTTGCAACTCCATAATTGTTTACTTGTCCTCCAATTGCTTGTTCTATTGCTCAAGGTACTTAATGATCCATTTAGCCCTCTCAAGGTCAAGTGATAAGGCTTGGATCTCAGCTTCTTTTTCCTTGATGATCACATCCTTGAGTCTTGAGCTTTGGGAGCCCAAATCAGTGTCCTCTTCCTCAACCAAAATAAAATCCCTGTCTTGGCCTTCAGAAGGCCCTTCATCATGCAATGGTTGTTTTCCTTTGTCCTGTACCTATTCTGTTGAAGAAGAAGGAAAAGCCCCTTTCACCCCAGGTGAATATAGCATTTTCCTATTGTCCGGTGAAGAGAAAAAGACCCCTTCCACCCCTGGTGGAGATAATACTCATTTGGCAGCTGCAAAAAGTCTTCTTGTCCCCTTTTCATAAGTTATAAACACAGGAATGTGAGCCTTTTCAGTTCTGCTTTCATGCTCTCTTTGTTGCCCTGAAGATCCACCTTCCTCTTGAGGTTCTGCAAAAATTTGAGGCCCCTTGAAAATCTCATGGGCAATGAAGGTTTCCCATGGCACTCCCAATTGAGTGAGCTAATGCACAACAATAATCTTGATGACAACAAAGTGATGAATTCTATTAAGCTATTGTGGGTATGGTTTTCTCTTTGCAAGCATAGTCATCCTCTCTATGTTTTGCAAATGAAGTATGGAATACTCATCATTCTAACCTTGCAAAAATGCATAAGCAATCTGATATGATAGGCATAGAGACTGGAGAACCTTCCCTCACATGTGAAATATTTAATGATGAGTTTCATTAGTGGCACATACCAGTCCTCCAAAAACTTAAAAGGAAACACCCTGCTCAATTTACTATGATATTTGGATTTAATGTAGGGTTCATAGTTCTGTTTGGTGATATTTTGTCTTTTGTTCCATCTTTCCCCCACATCTGGAATCCTAGTTGCTTCTACAATAATGGCTATTGAAAGAGTGAAATTGATGCTAGCAAGTTGTACCATGTTGTCCTCCATGTTGATGACAAATTGCCTAGCTAATTCATGACGATACTTAACCCTCTCAACTATCTCACAAAACTCAAAGCAAGATTGGTATCTGAAACAAGTGGTGGCAAGAGGACAAGCAAGAAGTTCAACAATGCTAATAGGCTCCTCTCTGATTATTTTCCCACCCTTGTGAGGTCTCCAAGGTTGTACATTCCTTTCTCTTGAATTGTCACTTTGTGTTTCTTCCTCATAGCTTGAGTCACTGTTTCTTGCCATGATGCTTAGTTTTGCCTTAGGAAGATGATGTGATGAAGGTATGGTGAAAAATGGTAATTAAGGAGGACAATGGTGATGAGTATGAAGATATTTTACTCTTGGGAAATGGAATTGGGAAATGAAGGGATTAGTTTTGGGAAATTAGGGTTTTGTGAGGGATTTAGTTGTTTTAGGGGAGTGGGATATGGGAAAATTGGATAAATAGAGTAATGAAAGGGTAATAAAAAGGTGAAAAGGGTTTAATAATGTTTTTGTGATGATGGAATGAAAATTGCACAATAGAATGGAAAACAATGAAGAGAAGCTAGGGTTACATTTTCCACATGCAAGACTCATGAAGAACACAAGTGTAAACTCAAATTCAGCTTTAGCATGTTGTTTACTTATTTGTAGAATGAAAATGTAGCAATTTTGAGGGTTATGGCATGATTTGGAACAATTTAGGAAGATCTCGACTAATGCGCAGCACACTGGCCCCATTGCGCAGTGCCCTCCTGATGCACAGCACCCGTGCAAAATAACACTACAAGAAAGCCTCTAATGTGCAATGCTAGCCTGATGCGCAGCAAACTGCTTTTGATGCGCAACACCAGGCCAAGTTGCTTTGAAAAATAGGGTTTTTGTCTCCTTGGCTCCAAATCGCGATTTTTGACTCTCCAAAGGATTTTTGCTCAATGAAATGATAAATAGGACCCCTTTCACTTTAAATATGGATGACCTTTAATTTTTACTTATCTCAAACCCACTTTTCTAATGTCAAAGTCACTTTTGGTCTTGAGCTCTGTTTTTCCATTGAAATTGACTTTTCTTAATCATTTGGTAAACTGATGCATTGATGCTTGTGTTTTTGTCTGCAGTGGCTGGAGTTGGCAAGGTGATCAAGGGCAGCAAATTTGAACTTATTACATATAGAAAATATTGAAATTACATAAAAAAAATTATACATAGGAATAAAAACTTTGTTTTCACCTCAAAATAGAGTTTTGAGGTAAAAACCACTTATTAAGCCTATCTTTAATGAAATTTTGATCTGATGCACTTATTAGACCTCCTCATATGCCTACTGACTGTTTATTGAGTTTTTTGCTAACCATGGTGACAAACCCTAGACCTAATGAGACCTAAAACCCTAAAAATGATTTTTGCAAATGTAATGACAAAAAATGAGTGTAAATGACCTGAACATATGAAAATAGGCCAGCAGGTAAATGACATGAGGGAAATTGACAATGAACCACTACCATCAGTTGATCCATGACCTAATGGAATGTAGCTGATCGGATGGGACACCTAAAATGCATGCAAAAAGAGAAATTTGATCACTAATGGAGGGATGAAGATACCGACACTAACATAATCTATGCACCTCAGGAATTCTATGTCTACCTACCAATGATGGGATGTGAGTATGGTTGTATGGTGTGGCACTATGAGGTCTAGGTGGAGTGAGTGGTTATGTTGGAATTGAACTTCTACCTCTACTTATAAATCTACCCATATAATCCATCTTTCTATGCATACATGTTTTTTTATCATTTTTCAATTTTATCAAATTAAAACTCCTAAAATGTAATGCAAGAATGGAATTCTATATACACTTCCTCAACAACGACACCAAAATGTTTGGTAAATTATTTTTTCTTAATTTACTTGATTAATTGTTAGCCATGATTCATGTACTTGTGAAATGTATATGCACTATAGAAGCTAGGATTGTTCTTGTGAACTAATTGCTTCTAAAAATGAAATTAGTTCTAAGTATGGACACAAATTGGAGAGTAACTACAAACATGTTCCTTCATTCTAAAGTGATATTAAATCCTCATTAACCGAGTTAAAATCTTCTTCTTTGCAGAAAATTGAAAAATCTACTTTAAGTTGCAGAATTCAAAACTTCCTTCTATGAAAGTAATATGCTGGAAAAGGCCAAAGTTCATGAAAATACGATCTAATTTTACTTTGCAAAAAACAAAGCATTCTACACTAACTTGGAAAACATGACACTCTTATGCTAGATTGCAGTAAAGAAATCCTAGATTAATTACATGAAGGAGAAATTTCCATAAAAATGTCTACTTACTGAAGAAAAAACGGAAATCTTTACAACTATAAGAATGATTACTTGTGTGCATATGTATCCTCTAAAGAGTGTTTCATTAACAATTAAGAAATCAAAATTTTGAAATGATCAAGTGCTGGAAAGGAAATGCATTCAATAACTGAAATATTTTTAATGATTTTATGTTTATGAGTACTCTACAACCAAATGAAAACAATTAGAAATGTAATTATAATGGAAAACGAATTCTTAAAAGGAATGATAATTTACAACACGGAAAACAAAATAAAAACTTATGAATAAGACCTCACAGCTCATAGGTGGCCCTCCCGGAGTGCAGGTTTGACTAGTGCTCAAAAGTTTCTTTATGCATGCATTTGAAAACAATAGTTATTTGTATTATAAAACAGAGTATCAGTATTCTCCACAAAAGAACTATAAACTTAGAATTAAAAACCTTACGTCTCTTGTCTCGCTTACACCATTTATACAAATTATAAAATGAATTTAAAAAAGTTTTAAGCCGATATGCTATGAATCATTTCGACACTTACAAGACAGATCTATCTTGGATTTCAATCTCTTTATGAGTTGCTATTGAAAAATAAAGTCATGGGATATTTTATTTCGATCTACAATCTTGACAACTAATCCAATCTTCATTCTTGCTCGCTTGATGTTTGTTATTTTTCTGCTACCTGTGTTTCATTGCTATACACAATTCTGAGGTTTGATTTTTCCTTTGTTTGTTTAACCCGCGTAGCTTGCCATGTAATTCCAATAAGTGGTTGTCCATCTGGAAGCCATTTGTCACCTTTTGGTAGTCTTTTTTCTTTCATTGAAGCGATGCAACCTGTCTAACAATGGATTCTGCTATGGAAACAAATATCAGTTACAGAATGTTTGTAATTCCATAGTTGTAAGAATATTTTCATCACAATTCATTAAGAATCAGAGTTATGGATGATGAATACATTTTTTAGAGTTTAACTTGACCTTAAACATGCTATGTCTTCTACAAAATGGTGAAGAAGACAAAATAGTAAAAAAGAAACAAATCTAGACTTCAACATGAACTATGAATGGAGGTTCCTAAGAAGAAATATGTGAAGAAAGTAAGGAAATATCGTGAAAGATGCAACTATTGTCACATAAAAAAGAAATCAACATCTGATAACTAGAAGGATTGACCATGACATCTCCATGGAAAAAGGTATGAAAACTCCAAAGAAGTTTGGAAAGGAAGATGACACTTGACATTTAATATATTTTTGGAGATGTGTCAATGTGAGTGTCGGATGTTGATACAAAAAATAGATATAATGATGTAAGACCATCATAAAGGTAATTTGATGTTCATTTTTTATTTCTGAACAATATTTGGATGGGCTAATGCAGGGCTACCAAAGGAAGAGTTGTAGATGTCATCTACAACTGATACTCATGAGGTGGGATGATAAGATCTTAAAGAAAACATGATGTGGAGAAGGTAGTTGTATGAAGGAAAGCCAAATATGGATTAATGAATCACTTTCTAATTAAAGAAAGGATGACATGAATGAAAGTGATGGATGACTGATGCCCTATGAAGAAGTCCCAAAATATATAGGCTCCATAACAAAGAATAAATTTATGACATCGAAAGAGGGAGTCTCCTAAGAAGCTGGTTGTCCCATGATCTCCACCTAAAGAGTTGCTCGAAGCATGTCCCTAGTTAAGGGAAGGCTTGGTCAAGTCCCTGGTTAAGAGGGAGCTTGGATACATTTCTTTTATAGGAATGGGTGCATTTCTTCATTGGAATGGGTATATCCTCCCTAGTTGAGAGGGAGAGGTAGACACATCATTCTTGTCTTCACTTGGGAAGAACAAATGGAGGATTGGGTAAGAATATGGAATCTGATACACTTTGAGGATGTGGTAGGGCATCCAATATAAGAGTAGTCATAGAGGACCGATATTCTTTAAGGAATAGGAATCCAAGATAAGAATAGCCATGGTGGAACATACCCTGAGAGAACCTGGTTGGGGTATGTTCCGAGAGAGACAATGATGAGGATGTCTATGAATCATTCATCTCGCCAACATTGTGCTCTAATATTATTTAGAGATAGAGTTTTTAGTAAAGGAATTGCTATGTAACAATGCTAGATGATATGATGCTATACAAATGGGTTACCAATCTAACTCTTCTTATGATAATTCTTCGTATTGATAATTTTCAAGTACCTTGTATGGATTATGAATACCTCCCTAGTAAAGAGGGAGTGTTGAAATATGTAACTAGGTTCAGTCTTCATAATGGCATATGTAATCATGATTTTATATAATTAATGAAAATAGAAAAATAAATTTATTATTTGTGTTCTTGAGGCATGGGTTTCATGCTCAAGGGAAATTTATTTTTAGGTCAAGCACCCATTGAGTGCTTCTAGGTTTTTCATAGTCGATTGACTCATTGTCATGTATTGAAGACCCATTTGGTCATGTTACATATTGTAAAGAAAAAGTTATTGAGTCAAAATAGAGTTAAAAGGCCCTCCAAGATGTCGTCATGGCACAAAGATCAAGTCGACCTACATGAAGTGACAAGTCAACCTCAAGATAGAAATTCATACCCCTCAGAAGCCTATAAATAAGAAGGAACTCGACCTCATTTTCACACTCACTCAAGCAAGTTCGATATACTCAAGATAGAAGCTGGAAAAGGAAAAAAAAACCAAGATCAAATTTTTTGGCTCTCTCTCTCTCTCTCTCTCTCGCTCTCTCGCTCTCTCTCTCTCTCTCTCTGTTTGAAGTTGTGAAGTTGCAAGGTCGAAGATGCATCAAGGTCGAAGTTGTGAAGCTTCTAGGTCAAATTTGTTGAAGCTGCCAGGTTGAAGTTGCATAAATTATTGTTGGTGTCAAAGTTGCTGGAAGATTGAAGTTTGTTGTTGGAAGTTGTGTAAGGAAAGCTCATTAGTTGAAATTCGTCAATTGAAGTTATATAAGAAGAGAAGGATTGTTGTGGGTTTTCCTATTAGTTAGAGAGGTTTTGGCCCTGGCTGATCGCCTATATCTTGTGTCCTATTGTCTCATTGTTATTTATGATTTCAGTAGTTTTTTTTATGATAGAGAACACTAATAATAATAAAAGAAATAATAAGTTAATCAATTAAATTCAAAACTACATCACAAGAATTTATCAAAGTAAAATAATCACCTACACTTGTTGCCCCCTATATTTCTCAACAATTAATGTCGTCGTAAGATTAAGTTCCCTTGTAAGATTTATCAAGGCAATAATTTGACTCATGAGTGTCCTCAGATGGATGAAGTTCATAGGCTTCTTGCACTGCTACCTACTACCCAACAACCTGTTATTTTAACTCAACCATTTCCTACACAACCTCAATAACAAATGGTTGCACAACCTCCTCCATATTCGCAAGGGGGCAATGAGGGTCTGTTTTTAAATTTTGCAAACAATTCATCCATATTTATGTGCAAATAAAACATCAACGTGACTATGTGAGCTAAATCCTATGATGTTTTCAAGTCAAGTTCTTCCTCTAAGGACTCGACAACTCCACCTCCTTCTAGTAAACCTCTCACGTTAGATAATCTCGTGGAACTTGTTTATCGCCCACCTAAGGGTGTTGTTCGTAAGATAACACACAATCCATCTGACTAAGTTGCTCAAAGCTATAGTATTGTTGAAGATCTAGACCAAGCTCCCTGTGCCATGTCTACATGGAAGTTTTTCAAAGCTTTCCTCAACAACAGAAAACCTTATTATCTGTGATCGATGAAGTGGACCCCCGAAATTAGAATCTTATCATCTTTAACATTGACAAGGTTGTTGTTTGAATTTCCCACTAGGTTTCCTTTCAAATTACTATGTGTTTCTTTCATAAGAATATTCATCATACTCTGGTGGATGAAGGCTCTTCCACTTGTTTCATGTCAGCATCATTCTGCAAGGCTCTCAACTCTCTGGTGCTCACTAGGTCTAGTACCACTCTTCAAGCATTTGATGGACATAGTTTTGTAACTAAGGGGGTTCTTCCCAAGTTTTCCATTGAGCTTGGAGGTAGAACCATTTATTTCAATTTTGAATTCGTCAATGCCACTTTTGATTATAAACTGATCCTTAGCCATAGTTTTCTCTATGCCATGACTATGGTTATATCATTCATATTTCGACTCCTTTGCTTTCGTCCTGAAGGAAATATTGTCACCATTGACCAACTAGACTATTGTGTATCATCGGACCACATTACCACTACAGGTACTCTGATCCCACTTGTTGGAAATCATCCTAGTTAGTATCAGAGTGTTGGTGCGGGTTTGTTTAAGAGCACATCGCTTATTGGGGTTTTCCTCAATTAACCCCGCCCAACACTCCTTCTACATTCTCTAAAGCACCTATGCATATGATCTCTTCTGACACCTTTGGACTCCATATACATCCTGATATTTGGTGGTGTCTCATGAGCTTATGGAAATTTATCAAGCTAGTGAGCATCCTTTTCCATCTATTTTTTGGAAGAGGTTGCCTCTCTGATAGTTCCGTCAGTACTTCTTCACGCCGGTCAGAAACTCCATCCAAATATGGACTCTGACGAGGATCCCTTGCCCACACGACCATCACTCTGCATGTTCCACATGACTCCCTCAATGAAAAACCTTCTCAACTCGTCAACTCGGAGGTCATGAACCCCCTGTTGATAATCCTAGGGAGGTTTTGCCTCTTTCTTCCTCTAGTCCCCCTAATTCAGAAAAAAATAGATATTGGAAAAATAAATATTGAATTAACTCAAGGGGAACCTCCTTAGCATTCCTTTAAAATGCCACTCATTGACCAAGTCAAGTCTTAGGCTTCTACTACTGAACTTGACAACAAATTTCCCACTTCATTTCCACCTGTTAATGAGCTTAATGAGCTTTTTATACCCTCTTTATGTCTTGATCCTCCCTTATGTTCTCAAGTTACTGTCGATAGTGTGATTATGTTAGACTATCCATGGTACAATCAACCTTTCTGGATTGGAAAATTTGGTGTTCTTTGGCATGGATCCACATTGGTAAGCCATATGGTCCCCTCACCCTCCATAAGTTTGCGTATAGGAACCCTTGGCATGTGCCTAACTATGGGCACCCTTTAGCGTGACCTGCGAAACTGTGTTGCACTTATACATATTGTACATAAGAGTGTGATGCTTTATCTATTTTTTGGTTTGGTGTGTGATGCGAGTATTTGTTATGTATTATTTATGCAAAAAAAAAAAAATTATAAAAAAAAAAAAATATGGTCTTGTTTTTATCTCCTCCGTGTTTTATGTCTTTTATTATGTGATTTAACCATGGATCTAGTCTTTCTACATGGTTTTTACAAGACAGGGTGGCATTTTTATTGCGACATCTATTGGAGCTTAGGTGCATTTATCTGAACCTGGCATATAGCAGTAGGTCACATACACCACTCTGATGCATTATTGAATATTAGTGCCATCATCGTGCCTTAGGTCCGACCCCGTACAGATGTGGCATTAGGCGCTCTTATTTATGCATTTCATTGCTTGGCAGTAGAACTTACCGGATCACGGATACCCTAGCTAGACCCTTTTTTCCATTTTGGTGTCCATGCAGTCATCTTTATTCTCTTTCAAAATCCTTGCTTCTAACCCGTCCTAACTTAGAATTTGAGCCTCATGTCCTCTTCTCCATCATATTTATGGATATACCCTATGAGGATTCCACCACCTTATCCCTCATTATTTCCACTTCTTATCAACCTATTTTTTCACGAAGAGCCTTGGTTTCTTCATTCCATCATCATCATCTACTTGGCCGACTATTCACTTTCACTTAGTGTTTTACCCTTTCTTGGAGGAACCACTGCGATGAGTGATCCTATTAGCCATCCTCTTGTCCTATTTATGTCATGATAAATTCCACCATTACTGGAACCAATTTCTATCCCTTATACCACTCGTTCCTCTAGGAGGAGTCTCCCTTAAGCTCTTTTTAGACTCCTTAATTTAGAAAATATTGTCGAGTGAACTTGTCACCTTCACACTTGATAAAGTACTTGAAGGGAAATCTATTCAGTATAAGTTTAACCCTTTTATTGACTGAGAAGACTAGTTATAAACAAGGAATACTCTAGTCTACTATGGCTAGAATTTTTCCCCTTGTATACTTTTATCTATTTTTCAGGCTTGAGGGACTAAAATTATGAAAAAATGATCTTCTAAAAAGACAAAGAGAAGGGGACATTCATCTCCATTAGTAATTAAAATGGAAGCATCATATTCTCCACCTTTAAACATGGTACCTATCTATATCATTACCTCATAGGGTTTTAGCTTTCCTAGGAGCCGTATCATCCATATGAGTCTATTTACTCCTCCAGTTGGTTACTCTTGTAGTAATATGGAGCATGCTTTGATCCATCCTACATCATTGCATGATATCGCATGTTTCTCATTATTTATGTTGCCAATTCACTCTTGTGTCATGCCACTATGTGTTCAAGGATGTCTCAGCCTTTGTCAGCCATCTGCAGTAACCTGTTGACCTTTTTGAGTCGGCCATAGCTATGTCAGTTTTACTTCATCATCTCATGACTTCATACATCCATCACATCATCCTGGTCTATTACATGTCAATTGATGGGGAATACATCAAGGCTCTCCTTCGACGAATCTTCTCCTATCAAATTCAACTCATTATCTAGGAGCTTGATCCTGGAACTAGTAGTACCTTATAGCTTGCAAACCTAAGTGGAAGGATTCCTCACAATCGACAGTGGGTTTACATCATTAAATCTTGATCGGTCAAGTTCACTGGTATTCAACGTCATCTCATTTATTCACACTTTGGACTATACTAGGTACCTTGGGGTCCATTTTCCTCATTGGTGGATTCACTGGCATCTGTTAATCGTTTACGTCATTTATTGGTAATTAGACGATCTCTACCATGCTCGACTTCAACACATCTATTCACATGTTGTATATTCATACCATCAGGGTTATGTCGAAGACCTTGGGTTAGGGGCATTTCACTCTTATATGGAACCCTTCCCAAGCTACGTTGGAGTTATGTATCATTTATGTACTTTGAGGGCTATTTTGAGGCACCTCATATCTATTATGTGTCCATAGTCCTATTGATGTATACTATGACATAGATCCACATTGTATTTTCTCATGGCTATGCTCTATTTGATGAGTCACATGGATCCACTACGTATTTCTTCATGGCCATGTTCTAACATTTCATATCATGGATCTGTAGTGTATGTTTTTGCTACCATGTTGAGTATCTCTTTATAACCAAGCACATATGAGACTTCGACATTTGGTACCTTCCAATTCGAGTTCTTGGCTTTATCTCCTTACTCCTCTTTTGACTTATAATATTTATTATAATGCATTTTGGTGATCAATTACTCTTCTGACCTCATGCATTAGGGGGCATCTATTATCAACCTATTTTTCTCCTTAGGGTGAGTCCTCTTGAGTCATTATGTTGTTGACCTTTCTTTGACCTCGACTACTCATTTTCCCAACTTTTCTCCCTAACCGCATGTAGCCCATCTTGTGAGTGAAGTTGGAACCCTCCAACTACACGAAAAATAGTTTTTTCATGCGGTTATTATCGAAATTCCTTAGTTTTGTGCACGCGGTTGGGAGACTTATGGTTCCTAGGAGATTAGTTCGATTCATGTTCTTATCCCATCTATTTGAGTTGGCTAGGACACATCATTGAGAAGATTCTATAACTTATCTTTGTCCTAGATGTTTACATTCATCCTCGTGAGAGTCTTTCTCTTCCTATTTATATTGGGCCATTCTAGAGGATGAGGCTAGTTGGAATATGTGAGCCAGAATCATAGTGTCATATGTTGCTATTTTGATTCAATTTTGAGAACCTCATGCTTCTTTTATTTCTTGTTCATTATAGTGGGGAGACTGCCAAAATGAGGAGAGGAATACTGAAGCTGGAGATATATTGATGTATTATTTATTATATGGTTAATGAAGATTCATGTTCCCTTCATTTATATCAATGTTTGCAGTGATTTAATTTCTTGTATTTCTTGATGTTTTGAGCTAATAGTCTTATAAAAAAGGCTACTTGTCATCTTTGTTTTTTTGTGCTTGTGTGTAGACTTGGGATCAGTAGTGGAAGGAAGAGTTCTACAGATTGGAAAGCAAGGTTTTTGCATCAAGCCTAAAACCCTTCACCGACCTGCGAGGGGGAAACATACTTGCTCAAACCCTTTTAAAATTACGATTTACATGGAGTTTTCTTGCAAGATCATTTGACATGGGGATCTTTGTTGTCTTGGTTTAGTCATATTATTTTGTTGTCTGCTGATCCTAATTGTGCTTAGGATTGTGGAGCAATGGCTCCTTGCGTGTAGAATTTATTGCAATAAGAGGAGAAAACTACCTTTACCTAAACATGGAGAAATTATGCTTACTGAATACTTCCATTTGGATTATGAAATGCCCTAATTACATCTCAAAGGGTTGTTCTCATGATATTTTTTGAATTTTCCAATGATTGTATAGAAATCTACATGGACGACTTTACCATATATGGATATACCTTTGAGGATGATTTGAATAATATGGAGAAGGTATTGATCATGTTTCAAGATACAAATCTCTCACTCAATAATATAAAAATCCTAGACGCTTCTCACTGAGGGGATTATTCTAAGCTGTCATATATCACCCCAAGGAGTCAAAGTAGACCTTGCTAAGACATAAATTACTTTTAAGCTCCTAGCTACAACTACTCAAGATGATGTCTGTAGATTTCTAAGTATTTAGGGTAGTATAGAAGGTTAATAATTTTAACAACATAGACTCACCCTTAGTTTAGCTATTAACAAAATTTTGTTGGACTAGTAAGTTTCAAGTAGCATTTGAAACCTTAAAGGAAAGACTATCAATATCACCTGTCTTGCGCAGTCCAAACTAGTCTCTACCTTTCAACATTTCTACATATTCTTCATATATGTCGTTTGGTGTTGTACATAGGAAAAAAGTGGAACAACAACCCTACACTCTCTATCTTTTCGGGAAGAACCTTACTCTTACTAAACAAAAATATTTTGTAACAAAAAATAATTTCTTTCTATATTACATGCTATCAATTCATTCCGACATTACATTATTGGATGTCTTATGTTTTATACATACTTACCACTTTTCCATCCACCATTTTTTGAATATGTTACTAATATAAATGTGACCAAGTGGTTGCTCTTATGACAATAATTTGAAATCAACATCCTCGACAAACTTAGAAATGAAAATGTAGTTACTGTTAAAGTCCAATAAATGATTATAGGATGAGTTGTTTTGTATCTGATTATTTAGTTTGAGGAGATGTAAATAATAATTCATTTCTGAAATTATTTCCCAAAAATAATGAAAAAATGCCTTAAAAAAACCAAAAAATAATTATAGGGAACAAAAAAAATTTAAATAAAAACATAAAAGAAAAGAAGAAAAGAAAATACCTATAAACATTGTCCCCTAGATGAGCTAGTCTAAATGCCACGAAAGAATAAACCAAATTAGTGTTTAAGTTGTTTATCACATAGTGTGCATCTTATTATTTAAATGCCACTTTGAAAAATAAATAAATGAGTTTGATTTGCAACTTTAATTTAATTTGCACTAATCACACCCTTTAAGTGTGATTAACTGATTTGTAATAATTCATAAGTTCAGATAGTTTAAGCATTTGAGTAATTGATCATATTTATGATTAATTATGAAATGTAAATATTTGTAAAGTTTGTGTTTAAGTGTTTCTTCCCTTATCGCAATTTCAAACTCCAATCATCCCCTTCTTAAAATTCCAGTCACTTCATAAAAACCCCTTATTTATTTATATCGGTGGGAACCTTCTGCCCGCATGTCACCATATCGGACATCCCCTATATCATCGGCCCCCGTTACCATCCTCCCCCCTGCGATTTGCGATTAATATAATGAACACAACGCTACTTTATTTATAAATGTAAATTACGCCAAAGTCCGCTCCCCTTTTACTCTGTAAATAATTCCCGTATTATTTATTATTCCCCTTTTCCCTCTGTAAATAATTCCCGTATTATTTGTTATTATTATTATATGTTTTTATTTTATTAATAAAATAGATCTCTTCCCCCTGAATTAATGACCCTCCATATTTACGAACCCCCCTCCTAGAGATTTCCCAATCTATGCAAGGGGTTTGAGTCCCAATGCTACATGTCGCCTTTTCCATATTTCGGTAGGGCAAATCCTATTTCCAACTCCACTGCATTATAAACGCAGTCTGACATGCAAGAGGAATAGGGGTTGCTTTGCATTTATATTTCTCTCAAAGTTGACTTTGGCATGTTAGCAGCAAGGCAACCCCTATTCCCCTTGCATGTTAGACTGCATTTATAATGCAATGGAGTTGGAAATAGGATTTCCCTTTCGGTAGCCCCCCTCATATGTCATCATGCTAGCTCCCTCTCCAGAAAGTCAACTCCTTTGACTATTCGAATTTCCACTTTCACCTATCTCGGAGTGTTGATTGGGCCACGTATTCCCGCCTATCTATTCACTTCCGCCAATCCCCGAGTGCCACGTAGCCACTCTGATGACGTCATTTGTACTGTGCCATAATAAATCATTTTATATATTACCGCTTCTCCAAACTGGTGAATAATAAACATAAGGTTTTTTTTAAACGGTAAAAAGTCATTTGAACTCCTTATTTCATTCTTCTGTCGTTTATCCTGCTGCATGAACTGAACCAGTGTTTAAAGCCCTGACGACATTGTTCAGAAACGCCAATTCCAATGCAACGGAAAGTCTTCCTCCACAACCAAGGTCAGCACTATTTCAGGTAACCCTAATTGACCATCCATGTCCGTCAATTTCCCTGTATTTATCAAAATGCCTCCAAAACTAAGAAATCTAAAGATAAGGGCCAAGAACCTGAAATTAACCCGTTATTAACTCTGGTCCAGGATTTTGATCACACTCAGTTGTTAGACCTGCACCATAGGATTGCGGAGTCTCATTGTGAATTTGACCTATACAAATTGCATAATTGGCTGAAGCAAAAATTTGAAGACCAAGAGGACCACATTAGACTGTGGGAATCTACTCTGCCCACCTACATGTTCCCTCGGACTCATTATTTTCCTGAAATAGTTATATGGTGTCAAACAAGTTATATTCCTGAAAAGCGAGCCATCATAAGTCGGAATGCTGAAACCCTCTTCACCATTACCGCTGAGTCTATCAGCCAAATGCTACAAGCCCCTGTTTCCGAGTCTGCCCAAGCCCTGTCTATTGAAAGTCTCAAAGAACTATACAATAACTTGTCATTCCCCAGAGAGCCAAAATCTTTGAGATATTATTACCTGAGGATGCCCAATTGCCCAAGTCAAACCCTCCTTATGCCTCAGGCATGTTTCCAGATGTTGTAAAGCAACTTGTCGCCATAATTTGTTATATTTTAGGGTATCATTCTGACCAGTGGCTGGATGAGGCCATCATAGGTTTTATGTCAATATTTATCATAGGACAACAAACAATTATTTTGACTTACATTCATTTCATAGCAGAAGCAATGCATGAACAATTAGTGAAATTCCCAACTGAGGGGAGTTTCAAATATGCTTTTGTACTGGTTTATTTTTTCTTATATTATCAGTCATATAGTTTCTCATGTAGCCTATAGAGGATGAATGAGCATGGGAATGCTCAGTCTGTCATTCACTGGACTTCATTAGTCCGAAAGCACTCCACAGTTTTTGTATTCAAATTTCATATACCAGTTCATATACAGAGTTTTATGTTTGTTAAACAGTGAAGTTGAACCTAGGATTGGGTCAGATATTGAGAAACTTTTGCATTTTTCTGATCAGTCATAAGTAGGAGACTGGTATTTGTATCAAAACTATTAAGAGATCAGGATATTTGGCTGTGAGTTGTCTCCCTATAGTTTGCCAAAATATGTGCCAATTAGATTGTTATCACTTTAGTATATTCGACAAATGATTAATGTAGATGATGTACACTTTCTATCTGCCAAGAATAAATCTATATTCAAAATCAAAACCAAGGTTGGACCATATGTGTTCAATGCCAGGACTGCAGGCATTGAAGCTGAGTTATTACTTAAGAAAATTAACTTTAAGCCCAACTTCACTTGGTTCTATGATACCCTTGGGTATATATCAAAGATGAGAATTGAGAAGAAGTATACTCCATATTCTCATACACCAAGGCCAGAGATAGAACAATATAAGAACCAGACATTATGGGTGGAGAATACAGTACAAGAGGAAGAAGAGAAAAATGTGCAATCTACAGTATCACAGACTCAGACACCACAAGAGAAAACGGAGAAGAGAACCAGGGAAAGATCACCTGAAACAGACAATCCGGCTAAAGAGTTCCTTATCTATAGAAATAAGCAGAAGACTTTGTCAAATCCAGAGTATCAACAAGAGGACACAGTTCAGACCACTATCATCAAAACAAGGCCATTTATCAATTTGACTGAGGAGACATCCGACTCACCTTCATCATCAACACCAACGAGGCCTCTAGACACTCCTCACACTATGGATGTACTTAAGGATTCTACAGACCAAAATATATTTGCTAAGTTCAGAGCCATAAAACAGAAGAATGAGGCTTTAAAATCCACCACTTACAGTCAATTTTGGAAGCAGACAACCACTTCACATAATATATTTCTTTCTGCCTTTTACTTTGAGAAGGGAAGAATGCAGATAGCTTTTCTGGAATCCCAAGTGCCAACACCGAGATCACCTGCAGTATTTTCATTTGATGCAAAGAATGTCCGTGCCATCAATCAGATGGACATGCACAAGCAGACTTCTGAAATGATTTACTCCACTCTTACCAATACTGCAATGTCTGCTTCTAAGATGCAGGTTACTTTAAATAATGTAAGCACTTCGTTAAAGATAGAGAAAATCTCTTCTCTAGTCAAAGACTCAGGAATCAAATCACTTGAGGATCTTGTAATTAAATTGGGATATGACCCACAAAATGTGAAGGCCGTTGAAGAACTGATCAAGAGAAAAAATGCAGAGATCATGGCACTAAGGAAACAACTGAAGCTCTCTACTAATGAGGATCCTCAAACAAAGAGTTTGAGGAAAGAGAACAAGAGAAGAGGGATATGTTTCAAATTATTATAGAGCGAAATAATCAGATTAGGGACATGGAGATTGGAATGGAGAAAATTCTGTTGGAAAAAGAACAAGCATACCGGGCCCTAGTTCCAATCCCAACTCAGCCTGTTTCAGCCACGATGATTCCTGGTCCATCCACAGCCTCCACAACATCAACTTTAGCCAACAATCAATCACAGGAGTTAGCTAAAGCAATGGACAACTTGTTCTTGAAGGAGAAAGAAATAGCTAAATTGCATGCACAGGGGAAGGTTTTATCTGAGAAAAAAATAAAGATTGATAATTTATATGTTGCAAAGCTTCAAAAGACCCATCAACTCACCCAGAAGATCCAACAGATGCAGAGCGAGTCAGTAATGGATCATTTTTTAGCTAAAGCTAAAGAATACTTGTGGGCTGATATAAGTGAATCAGTAACTAGAACTTGGCCTTCCATTCTGATTATCTACGAGCAGCTGGAATTAGTGCATAATTCCAAGGATATATTAAAGCAAGTCAGATTACAGTTGGGTTAGAAGCCCATAAGCTTCTTCTATGATTAAAAGCCTTAACTCTAAGAGTAAGGATGAGCTACAACACATTGGGATACAGGACAAAACTGAAACCATTCTGGAGATTAAAAGAGTAATGAACAGAAAAAATCTCATGGTGCAACTTGAAAACAACTGTTTGAACTTAGAAGCCAGTATTTAGAGGTTCCAGAAGGAGATGCGGTTATTGAACAAAAAAGGACTCGCTGGTCTAATTGGAGTGGCAAACCAGCTCTCCAGTTTGACAGAGTATCAAGATAAACTTAGTACTATTTCTCATGATAAGTCTAAGTTTGCTAATGTTAAAGGACAAATTATAGGAGAAAGGTTCATAGATCTTCTCGTAGATGATCTTTCTATTTTTTATGAAATCAGACATCTATTTATGGTAAAGCCCATTTATCAGAACTACACAGAACTGGATGAAGCCTACAGAAAGTTGAGAGATTATTCCATGCCAGATGAAAGTAGATGAGAGAAGTTACTCGAATTACTGGAGTAACTCATTTCTTCTGCTGTTAATTTTGAGTTGTTACAGTAATTTCCATCTTGGATAACATTGTACAATCAGCAAGCATGGTCAACAAACAGAAATCAATGGAATCACAACACATCTGCCAGCAAGATAACAACTCTGCCTATTCAAAGTCCATTCGCCACCAGATCATCAAAGAAATAGGGCCAACAACTTGTTTAGTTTTCAATCCCAATCTTTTTGGGCTATTTTTGTTATTTCAAGGAAAATTGTAAAATTAGTTGTATAGGATATTTTTGATATACGTAGATATTTTGAAAGATATTTTGTAATATGTAACTTATAAATACTTCATTTTTTGAAGTATTATAGGCTGGAGCCCATTGAAGTAAAAGTACATTTGTTGTAATCAGCTCACGGAGCCACAGTTCATCAACTCAATAATACAGTTGCAACAGTTACAAGATTCATGTGTTAATTTTGGTGGTGAAGTGCTTCTATCACTGTTATTTTTTTTCATTGTGTTTCTTAAGTTATTCATGAACTCTAAATTATGTTAAGAAGTCAAAGGAACAAAATTTATTGAAACATACACTCTGATTCTGGCTTAACATAGTTATAAATGTTTTCTTCTTGAATGGTTAGTTTCATGATTCTTCATTCCCCTGTCACAGTCTTTCATTTATAAATTCTCCCCAATCCAACTACAAACTTTAATAATCCATCAAGGCTGCCTATCTTTCCCTGTAGGGTTGCCTGTAGATCTTGTTTCTTGATTGAACCCCAACTTGTGACTCCATTACCTAATGGATTTCCCTCACCATTTCAACCAATCTTAAAATCAAATGCATTTCCTGAATTATAATAGCTAGCTTAATATTCAGTCAAAAACCAAGCTAAATCAGACAAAGAGATCCCTCTCTAGAGTTGGAAGGGCTAGATTCCCAACTCCCAAAGTGGTTTTATGGTTACCTCTGTAGCATTCTTCAGCCTTAGGAAATTTACAGAGTGATAACCGTTATCAACTTTCTATCTATATTATATAATGAGGGAGAAGCCACTCATGTAGGAGATATTTTTATCTATGCATATTTGTTTTCTTTATCCACTAAAACACATTGGTTTGTAGACATCAATAAATATCTAAATGTGAGGAAGCTTATACAATATTTATCACTAACAGAACACCAAAAAGTCATCAAACAAAGTGCTATCTATTCCTGGGTTTAGGGATACTTTTTCGGGGCCTAGCGTAACTTTTTTCTTCAACAATATGTGAGGAAAGATGAAATTAATGACATTCTAAAGGATTTTCATGATGAGCCCTATGGAGGACGCTTTATTGACAAGTGAACTGCAAAGAAGGTACTACATTTGAGGTAATATCGGCTGGCCATATTTAGAGATGCAAGGAAGTACATTAGAAGTTTTGACAAGTTTCAATGGATAAGGAAAATAGTATATTATTACAATATGTCATTCCAATCTCAAATCTTGATAGACCCATTTAAGAAATGTTCCCTTTAATTCGTAGGGCCAATCATCCCTCCATCAAAACACAAAGTGTACAAATTGGTGTGATTTGATTACATGAGTAACTGGGTTGAATTTAAGGCTCTACTGAAGGCTATTGTGCATACAATGGAAAATTTTTATATGAAGAGATCTTTTTCCACTTTAGGGTTCATTAAGATATTATCACTAATCAAGGAAGATAGTTCACTTATCAACTCATCCAATCTACCATATAGTATTTTAAGATAAAGCACCAAATGTATACCCCATATCACACTCAGAAAATGGACAGGTGGAGGTAACTAATAAAGTATTGGAGTCAATTCTGACTAAGACAAATCCAACCACATCATAAGGACTAGGTTTAAAAACTATGGAAGCTCTTTGGGCCTATAGAACCTCTTGGATAAATACTATAGGAAGCACTCCCTATGAGCTTGTAAATGGAAAGCACATTGTCATCCCCATCGTATTTGAGATCAGTAGATTGAGGATTGCATTACAAGTAGGCCTGGGCTTCTTGGAGGCTCAAGAACATTGATTGGATCAAATCAATGAGCTCAATGAAATCCATCAAGCTATCTTGGAAGAAAATGTCTTATCCAACAACAAAGAGCTAAATGGTATGATGGGTTCATCAAAAGGAAGAGGTTCAAGGAGGGAGATTGGGATCTCCTTTTTGACTCAAGATGCAAAAATTTAAAAGGAAAGTTTTACACCCAGATGGTTGGGTCCATATGGTGTTGAGATTCCAAGATTCCAATTATCACAATCATTCAAGGAGGATCAACAACATCAACATGACACCTATGTTACACATTCTATAACAATAGTTCAAGTTTTCTCTAACTCATTCTTAATTTATTTCCATGCAATAGGAGATTAAATGGATGAACTTGATACCATGAGCTGCTTATTCCTTTTTCTTCCCCAAGAAATAACCAAGGTCATAAAGCCTGTACAACCTATGTACCAAGGATTCACTACTATTTGGTAACATGTTAATTATCATTCCATTAAGTTCCTATGCAATAATGCTCCAACCATTGAATTTTTCAGAGAAATATCCTATTTGGTAACACTTTAGTAGAAGGAAATTCAAGAGCATATATTATTTGGGAAAAATTTAATCAAGAACCTATTGACTATGTATCACACCCTCTAAAATTCAGTTTAATAAATTTTGGATTACCACTAAAATGTTTTTCCTTCTTATGTCTTTCCTTTCTTGATCATAAACCAATAAAAGAATAAGATGATTTATGGAATTGATCTTAGAATTTTCCAAGTAAAGAAACATTCATGCCTTTATGAAATCACTGAATTTGTTGGTCATCAATAAAATTTCTTGAGTCAGGTTTATGCGAAACCAAAAAAACTCTGTTGATCAATGATAAGCTCATCAAAACTCAATGATGTGTGTTGAGTAAAATATTTTTTGTAATATAACATGAATTTGATGATTGTGGATGAGTCCATTTGTAGTTGGAAGAATCCCATAGGTCACCAAACTTCACACATTGTTATTTTTTCCATGGCTCTTCAAAATCAGGTTTATGTCTAAAATCACGATCATAAAAACACTAAAATACATCAACATTACTACTTTGCACAATGAAAAACATATATCAGTGAATCAATCTCGTACACACGACAGTTTTTAACTTTTTAACCCACTACTTGTTATATTACAAACTTTAATACAATAGTGTTAGGGCTTCCATACTGAGGATCGTGGCCTTTACAAAGAAACCTCATACCCTTCTACCAACTTGTGTAAGCCCTACATGTACCTCATGTTTATTTTGTACATATTTTATTGAGAAAATAATTACTCACAATTTGTAGATGCATGGGTATCTATTGCAAATACCATAGCCATCAAAGGAAGAATATTCATCTTGGGAGTTGTTGTTCCTTGAGATGTTCTTAGCTAGAAAACTATGCCAAAGCACCAGTTCATTCAGATAATTGTTTTGATATGATTTTATAATAACTCCTCAATGATTCTATAGACAATGATTATAATTATTGGTCTTCAGGTAGTTATTCCATTGGTACAAATAGCTATTAGATAAACGTGGTAAATAAGAAGAATATGAGAGAACATAAACCAAAAGTTTAAGAATATTAACCTAATACTCAAAATACTTCTATTTTGGAAAATGTACTAATCATAGGAACATAGCAGTCACATAACATGCTTAATTCTAGTATATGAATTTTGATACAATAAGTTAATGGAAAAGGAGGTATGTTGGACATAAAATGAATCCTTCACAAATGTCACTTTTTCATATGCATACATTATACAGAAGGGGAAGTGGTACTCAATAATCACTTTTTAAATATGTTCATATAAAGAAACAAGTCTAGAAGAGAGGGTTTTGATTAACAACAGAAAAAATTTATAGAGCTTCAACACATATTGTCAATCTCGAAAAATTGAATCTAATAGAATGATAAAAATATATTGTCCAAAATTACAATACTAAGAAAAAATAAAATTCTCGATCCCTTGGCATCAAATATTTGCTTGTTTTTACACAAATAAATCTTAACAAAAATGAGTTGCAAGAAGAAAATTTCTAAGACCATAATTACAAAAATAGACTTTAATTCAAGAAAAGAGTTGAATGGTTTCTAAGGGTTAAGCGTTGCACACTTCTGTTCACGAACCATTAGATAAGTCTTCATATAGAAAATCAAGTAAGTAGATTCCAACATTCACCCACAAGATAATGAACGTGGAAATATTTTTATATACAATGTTTAACTTTAGATATTTATGATACCTTGGAATTATAGAAAACAAGATTTTATTTTCCATAGCAAGTAAAGTCTATGAGAGATTTTTCAACGTAAATCACATGATATTTCATTTGTCGACGCGTTTCGAACCTACCAGTGTAGTTCCATACCTTTAACTTATTTTAATTTTTAATTAAATATGGTTATGCCCCATTTTCCCTGGGTTCAATCCAACTAGCCGTTTCCTAGTCAAATTTAGTTGTTAATTAGTCAATATAGCCATTGCCTAGTAAAAAATTATAGTTGTTGGATGTTTTGCTCTGACTATTTAACATGCAATCCAGATCTGATTCTTCAACTTGTCCTGACGATGAACCACACTGGTTGGTTTGAAACGCGTCGACAAATGAAATATCATGTGATTTATGCCGAAAAATCTCTCATAAAATTGATATGGATCACAAAAACCTCAATTCAACAAGAAGTTGTCAATTAATCTATCCGCCATCATTTGAACCATGAGGATTTTTATCATGTTTGAAAACCGATCAAATTTATTCGTTTCCTTTAACATAAATTCTTTGTAAGTCTCCACTGGAAGCAAATTACATTTCTTACCCCAACAAGCAGGTAAACCCACTTCCACCAAAATCTTAAAGTAGTTCATAAATTGATCCAGATTCCTTTTTACTATATTACATTTTTTCTAAGTTTGTTGAGTTGATTTGTTCTTGTCAGAGCCTTAATTGTTTCCATAATTAATGATGTTATGTCGGTGACTGCTAATGCATTTTCCCAAGTCTTAGAATTAAGGAATTTTATGATTTTATTATCCATTTGAGGCTTATTACAAATTCATTTCATATTTGTTGAATTGTATATAATGTTTGATATGCTAATGTAGACCAATAATCAATTAGTCTAAAAAAATTTCCAAAGTTTGGATATTATTGTTATTATATGATCCTATAAAATATGCTTTGCTCCAATTAGATATGTTTTCCTTATCTGTTGGGTTGTGTTATATTTTTTCCACAACTAACTGACGTAGTGAACTGGGGGGTTAGAGGGGGGTGGGTAGCCCCCCTCTACGGGGTCTGGGGCAACGCCCCGGGAAATTTTTTTTTGGACCCTATATTAGGTTGGGCAAACCTACCTATGGTTTTCAGTCCATGGTTTTGGACGCGATGGTTTTCGGTCCATGGTATTGGATGCTTCGGCATGTATAAATATGTATTGTAACATTGAAAGGAACATAATGAAAAATCAAGCTGGTAGTCCCGGTTTTGGGATCAATGGGAAATCTCTGTGTATATGTGTTTTATGTGTTATGCTCTCGCATTTTTATTTTTCCTGTGATTTAGAATTAGTATGCAGGTAATTTCTGTACGGGGTTAAAACTTACACTATCATCTTATTTTGCTTTTGCTACAAATCATGTTGAACCTTTGCCTTGAACTCTTGATAGGCTATAATAATGCCTTTTTTCAATCAAATTCCCTTTTAAGATATACAACTCATCATCCTCAACAATAATGATCATTTTCCAATAATCCACACAACCTCCCTTAAACTTAAATTGGAAATATTTTTTGCTAACTCTTGTGATGGTTCATATGGTTTTATTGATGCCGATGAAGTAGCTCGACAAACATTTTATGTTATTTCCTTTGTCAAGGCATCAACCTGTTGTTCATAATTTTATATATGTTTATTTAATTGAGTCATTTGACTTAATAATTCATCCTTTTCTTGTTTAACTGCGAACAATTCTAGAATTTGTACCTATTCTACATTTGGAATTTTGAGCCTTTTGTTCAATGCAAAGATATCATTATCCTTGGATTTCATTAGTGCAATAATAAATTTAACATCATTGGGATTAGCTCCCAACATTATTATCCATTGCTCTAATTCTTCAATCCCCATCTACTCAGTTATGTTAACAAATTTTCCTACTTAGTTGATTGCCCATTTTAGATGCCATACTTTGTACTTTAGAAACATTTAAAGAAGATTTTATTAAATCTCTGAAAACCATGTCTCTTTTCTTCGTATGCAAATCCATGTTGTCGACCAATTAATCCAATCCAAATTTGTAGAAATATTTAAAGCTATATAGTCATTAACTATTTTAACCATTTGAGGCTTTGACTCCATAATTGCCATGTTAAAATGTCCTTTTTTTAAAATCAAGGGAAGAAAATAGTTCGGCGTGAGAAGTCCCTTCTTTCCACAAATAAGCATCCATGACTTGTTCAATATTCACATTTTTACTCTACATTTTTATATAGTGGGAGAACGAGTTCTGTTGATTTGCTGGCTATGATGATGGTGTAGTAGCCAGATTTTCCTCATCACTTGGAGTTGGTAAAAATGTTGATGGCACATGTTCTAGAGAAAAGATAGGATCACTTGATGAATACCCTTCCATACTATGAACTAATAGATCTATGTCTCCCTCCTATTCTTTTGTCCTTTGTATTCTTTTGTCCTTTGTATCTGTTATAATTGTTGGTCATCTTCATCCATTTAAAACATTATTTGGGAAGTTTCATGATCAATCCTCTTGAGAGTATTATCTTGTTTTTAGAGGAGTGTCTATATTTGGAGGTTGAGAACACTGACTTATTTCTATTGCTTGTTGCAATATCTACTGCTCAATTCCCCAATTATCATTATTTTCCATTTTTTTTACATATAGTTTCATCATATGTTCATATGGAGATGATCCGTGCTTTGTCATTTTGTTTTATATAATTAGATAAGGGTTATAAAGCCAGGTTTCACCTAAAGAAAAATTAATCTCTTTTGATATTTTTCCACTTCCTATAGGTTTATTTTAGTATTTATAATAAATTGCTCAACTTCTTTCTTCAATTTAATCCTGGACTATTACTTCTTTAATACAAAATGAATTTGATCATATTTTAATATTTACTTAATATACTCCAAGGGAAATATCCCCATAGTAAGAAAAACTAGCAACTGATAAGGACGGGAATCAAAACCATAATAATGATCTTTGTATGGTGTTGGAAAAGATACCAATCACCAATCGTGGTGTCTCAATTTAATTGAAGTAGCCTTTTGATATATGGAAATACTTTACCAAGAGACTCTTCATAAAAAGTAGAATATAACTAACATATTCTATAGGGGTTCATTGAATAACTGAATAAGGGTTATCATTTTCATACTAAATATTTTAAATGTATGATTAAGAACTTTTTAGCTTGAAAACACAAAAATATATAGACCAAATAGGATTGCAACCTAAAACTTCTAGTTACATTAAACTGGGCCAATTGAAAATTTATGGTGTCTGCTATATTTTGACTATAATGGAATCTAACTAAAGGTTTATTCATAGGACATAAAAAAGGCATAAAACCTATGATTGTTTTAATGAATATTTGGTCATGATCATATCCTAACAATGACCATATCATAGAAATGATTTATCTTGAAATATTAGGGAAACATCTGGTGTCAGTATGGTGGAGGATTTTATGGCACATAAGCACATGGGGAAGGAATGACTAGATCAATGTTACCTTCTCTTTAGAGGATAGTTCATGATATGAAGCCACTAAATTTTGATTTTGTAATAGCTAGGTTTCATGGAATACAATGACTTTGAGCATTTAGAGAATATACTAAGGCTTTATAAGAAAAAGCATAATGTCATTTTGAGATACCACAACTCTCTTACTTGGGACATAGTTCTCTGTACACTAGGTGATAAATTCTAGAAATGAGTAGGTTTGTGGGAAAATGAATTAACCAATTGGGATTACTATGCATGTAAATAGTCATGGAAGTTATTCAAACATTTTATGGATTACAAATATAACTTGTATAAGTCACAATGGGAGATGACAACATAAAATACATCAATATCTCAATCTATCGAGTTCATTTCTTTCAGGGTTTAATTTAAATGACACAAACCACCAAATACCAATGTTTCCATGTTTTCTTTTATACTCTTATCTAGCATCCCATATTAATACTAGATGACCTATACTTAAAACATATATCCTTATCTCTTTTGTCGAATAAAATTTTCATCTTGACCTAGTACTATTTCAACTTTTCATCAACCTATTATTTGTCTTGTTGTAACTAAACAATGTAATTGATTCTTCTAGTGAAATCATTTATATCTTCATAAAAATGTAGTAAATTTTTTATGATAGGGGAACTAAGCTGAACATGAAAAATAATATCAACACCATATACTATATGGGAAAGGATATATAATATATATATAATATATAATATATATATATATATATATATATAAATATATATAATATTAATAATATATAATATATATATATAAAAATTATATATAATATATATATATATATATATTATAGGGTAACCCTATTGGCCAAAGGGAATATTGAGAGTCGAATCACAATCCTTTTTTTTCTCTATCTAAATGTTGTTAACCATTATCACAATATTTATTAGAGGATTCTGCAAGTCTATTACCCTTAGGATTGTTAGAAAATCAGAAAATCAAAAAGACATAAATATTTTATTTATGATGATAATCACTTGTGATATTATTATGTTCTTATTAACTTTCTTGAGTTCTTATTTTATCTTAGTTCATCAGGCAATTACCAATAACAATAACATGAAGATAAAAGACACCATATGTAGGTGGAAAACGAGAGAAAAACCCATATCTAGGGGAAAACCCAGTCAACAAATCTTCCTTAATAATTTCATGAGATGATCCAAGACTCCTTGATCTAGACACAGACTTCCTCAAACCACCAAGTCAACACTTCCATTCTTCTGTAGATGATAACCTTCCAACAACAACTTCAAACTAGATCCAAAAACAGGACTTCGAACCAGCAGAACTTTGACCCAATAGTAGCCCATCAAAACTTTGACCCAGCGGTGGCCCAACAAAACTTCGACCTAGCAGTAACCCAGCAAAACTTTGATCCAGCAAAAACTTAGATTGAGCAAAATATTCGACCTAGGAGTAACTTCAACCTTCCAGCAAATAGCCCAGTAAATCCATAAATGTGTGAGAGAGAGAAACAACCCAAAAAACTTCAACTTTCCTTCTCCAACAAATATTCTCCTTCTTCTACAACTTCGCAACTTTTTTTGCTTCCTCTTCTTGCATATGGAACTTGTGAGTGAGTTTCCTCCAAATGAATCAAATTACTTGTATATATACCCTTTTCTGAAGGTCAAATTACCCTCATGTAGGTTGACTTGATCAGGTAAGGGTCGATTTGATGTGGAGGTGAAAAATGACTTATTTGACTCAATATTAATTCTTTTTACATGGTTCAAAACCCTAAGAAGGGTCTCTTTAAATGGACAATGACTCTAGTGACTCAAGACAAAACCTATAAGTCCTCAATGGTGAATTTTACCTAAAACATGATGACCCAAGCATGAAACCCATACTTTAATCAGTCATAATAATAATAATAATAATAATAATTTATTTTTCTTTCTTTTGATAAATACATTTCATTATGACTCAAATACAATTATGAAGACTGAACCTAGTTACATTCTTCAATACGCCCTCTTAACTAGGGAGGTATTCGTACTTATACATACAAGTACATGGAATATCTCAAAACACATGAAACATGAAGAGTTTAGGAACTTACGGTGCCACAGACTAGATTCCTGACTAGGGAAATCTATCTGGGTAGGATTAAGATGGACTAAAGCTTTTAGCCTCTCTAGGTACCACTAGGCTTACTTGCTAACCATCAACCCAGGGAACTAGGTGCGTAATGCAATGTTATATCTCTATGACCAAAGCCACCCTCCCTATTACTTCGGGAACTAGACATCAACATATATGCTAGCTAGATGTCCTCCCAGGAATTTTACACACATAATGCCTCAACACATGAAGTCTCTCTCGATCAAACAGATTGATAACATCGAGCATGCTTCCAAAAAATTTGAGAGATTTTCTTGTGCAAACACAACCCTAATCAGTAAAAATATTTCAAATACTCATAAGTAAACACAAACCTTTGGGGTCTTCAATCATATTGATGTTGCTTCATAATTTATCACAGTAGGACTTAGAGGTTTCCCAAACAAATCTTGGCAGAAGTTTCCTCAATCATACAACTCCCTTTCCTACTTCACATGCAACAACATATTCTAAAAACTAGATATTTCCTTCTTTCAGCAACACCTCAACATTCATTCTCCAATTTCTTCATAAATTTTTTTCATCATGACTATAATATGCCCTCCCTCTCATCTTGTGAGATATACTCTTTCTTTTTTCCTGACTCCCTCTTTACTTAGGGAGACCAACTTCTTTTCCATAGCATTGAATAATTTTTCATGGATTCCATCCTTATTATCATTCATATAACTTCCTTCATCATGATTATAAATCAAATCAACTTTACTTACAAACATCTTCATCATCTTGAAGATTATGTACTTGCACAACTTAGGAAACAAGTATAACCAAATACATAGAGAGAAGCATGAACTTAAATATATGAGAATCATGTAAGCATTAGACTTTTATACATCAAGTACCTAAACTTATTTAGGTTCATAGTCAACAAGATATACATACTTTTAAACTTCAACTTTTTTCTCGAGTTACGAACCCTAGATCACATCAGTAACTCAAATAAGATATCAATATCATTATATCTAGGGTCTAAATCTTTCTTCCAAAGATATGCTATACTATACTATAATATATATCAAACCCTAGAAGCAATATGTTAGAATTTTACTAGGATTTATTGCAAACCCTAGATTCCATCTTAGATTTCAACAATCAAAACCAATCACAACACAATCTAAGGTTTCAACTAAATTACCAACATCTACTAGGGTTTGTTGTAAACCCTATATTTTATCATCTTAATGGAAAAAATATCACCATATCCTAGAATATCAAAATTCTACTAGGCTTAGTTACAAACCCTAGAACTTATCAATAAACAAGTTATAACACGCATAAGCATTCAACAGTAAACAGATGTAGTAAGAACAGAATAATGTCTTTGGTAATCTCCAAGCCTTCTTGCTCTGATGCTTGCACTGTTGTTGGTCATAGAGCTATGATATTTGTGTCTTGGGTTTGTCCAGTATATGTTATGATATGCTTATGCCATGATTTTCCTGGGATTCCTTATAGTATTGGCAGTTATCACCTTCTCTATAGATATTGAGACTAGGTTCTGAGGATCATTTGATAAGTATCTTCATCTCTATTGCATGATCCTCTTCTAGTGCTAATTAAACATGACATTTCATGCATCCATGACTCTATCCTTAGGTGGAGGTATGATTTCCATTTCTCCAAATGGAAGATGACCACCTGTGATAGGAGGTTCTTTTGGAGAACCTGGTTCATCATCCATGGGTTGGATGGTATCCTCTTCCTCCAACTCTTCTTATATCTCTTGAGTCATTTGTTCTTCTTCCAATCCCTATGTTGTTTCGTCCTCTTAGGACTACCTTTATTTTCCTTTTCTATTCTTCTCCTTTCCTCTTCTTCTTCATGTTGCCTTCTAAGCAACTCATCTTGATTCCTCTTTCTACTTCTCTCCTCTCTTGTTTCGCTTGAATAACTCATGTGTTCAAAGGATCAACTTTCCATTTATTGTTGCTTTCTCCTATCGAATCATACATGATCCTCTTTATAGGAGCTACACTCTTTGCTTGAGGGATTGTTTGTTCTTATTCCTACACCTGCATATCTTAAGTTGATGGATCGTGGGGTGAATTGGTCTCCATCTCTGGATTTGTCTTTCTAACTACATTTTACTAGTTATTCACCTTCTTATCTTCAGTTATAGACATTGATGAATATCCCTAATTGAAACTGATCATTTCATAATGTTTCCTACACACTCTCTTGGGATCATACCAATGAAATTCTTTAGTTTTGAAGTGCAAGCGATCCAACTCTTGTATTTTTGCAGTTGTTGCCTTGTGGCTCTTCAACTCATATAGTTTGATCCTTAAAGGGAAGGTGGGCCAAGAGGCTTTCTTCCACCTATGAAGGACTCCTAAAAACCTCTTGTCCAACTAATATGATACTTCTTGCATGACCACCTTATTGGTGATATATCGCGGAATGAGACGAGGGGAGATTTGAAATACAAAACATCTTATATACGTACCCTCAGGCGCTGCAAACCAATCCGTGATATCTTGTAGTGATTCCTTCACTTGATTTTTCATACAAGGAGGATCGATCTCGAATGTCATATGGAATATAACTACAAATAATTTCTCATCCAATCTTTCATATGTGCCTCTGAAGCTTGATTCTTACAACACTCTGCAGTGTAAATAAATTAGGAACTTGTTCTGAGGGTTCCAGTTCTAGTACATTCCTAGGAAGGAATATTGTGCACAGATTCTATCTAAAAGGAATGCATACATATAGAATTTTGGGGCTTGATTTCCCCTCAAAGATGATTTTCCCTGCCCCACATGACGCTACAGGTCAAATGACAAAATATTTTCCCAATTGAAATCTTTACCACGGGTAACCACCATATTAAGCATATATATCAAGTTTTCCTCAAACACCTCAGTGTTCTTCTGCCCACACGAATGAAACGCATGGAAATAATATATTGATATAATCTTTGAGAATCCTAATTGGATAAACTATAGATAGGCAGTGGAGAAACTTAGCAGGCTCTCGACACCAAGGTTTGACGATGTCACTTGTGTCAAGATCGGCCCATCTGATGTGGAAGCCATTATTTACATATTCTATGGGCCTAAGAATCTTGTAGTAAGTCTAAAAATATAGTCCATAATAGGTGGTGAGTTGACTGCCACTTTCACTATGAAGCACAAGATGAGAGTCATCCATGCATGTAATAATCCACTCAATCACTTCTGCACAGGGGATGATTAGGAGTCTACATGTGATCCCGTGTATTATGGACCTCTTGATATTGATATATAATTCCAAGTCCTCCAAGTTCTCAAGAATTCTTTTTTGCATGAATCTATCTTTTATCTCACTCTGTGTGACCTCAGTAGACTTATCAATGAAGCGTTGTTTGTCTACATATATGGGAACGGTTGGATTTGTCACTTCAATTACTTCCTTAGTGCTTACTTTTGATGCTTATTTAGAGACCACTTTATGTATCACATGAGGCATGACTCCAAGATATGATGAAAGAGTGAAAATACTTGTAGCTTGAACACCTATTTGTGGAAGCACACTCATGGTGACAAGATTAGCATTATGAAATATCCTAACTATTGTAGGAATATCTTATCAAATCATATTCAAAGAGCCAGTAAATGTAGTTGAGAATGTAAATCTATCAATGATGACTCATAACTACTTGCATGCATAAGAAAATAAGCATGCAAATAAGGAGGGCACATTTTCAAAGCATAAAGGGGGTTCAACTGTCATTCGGGGCTTTGTGGTGTGCTCATGCGCTCAAGCAAGAGAAGGAAAACCTCAAGGGCACAAGGGTGCACTCCAAATAGATGAAGGATGATTCTTTGGGCCTTTATGGTGTGCTCATGCGCTCAAAGAGACAGAGAGGGTGCACTGACGTACTCCAAAGGGACAAAGTAACAATTCTTAGTCGTTCATGCCTTCAAGGTGCGCTCATGTGCTCAAGGACAAGGAGGGTGCACCGACACATGCCAAAGGGATGAAGGACAAAAATTTAACCCTTTGGGGTGAGATCATAAGCTCAAGGAGAGCACAGTTCTTTGTGACAAAGGAGTGCACTCAAGAGGTAAACTTGTCTATTCTGGGCGCATTTTTTAGATTTAATCAAGCTTTGGGTTCTAGAAGTGCGCTCTTCTAGGGAAAAACTCAAGGGAAAGTCTAGCAGCAAGATTTCATGATAGGAATGAGAAAAAGAAATGTCTACAAACTTTTATGCATGTTGTCACAATCATGATCAGGCTATGAAGAGTCAAGGAACATGCAGAGTTTCAACCCAAGGAAACAAATTAACACTTGTAGAGGCAAGATTGAACAGAAACGCCAGTTAATAAACTGAAAAATAAATAAATTCCAGCAAAGAAAGAAAGATCGACAGTGAAATCATGAAAGGAAATCAATAGATTCAACATGCAAAGCTTACTTGTAACGCAGATTGACGAAGATTTTCTTGGTCCACAGGTGTGCACCCAACCCAAATGAGAGTGGTTATGAAAATAAATGATTAGTTGGGTTGATTTAAAAGAGATTACATGCAAATTTGTCTCATACATGATCGTCACTTATTGACAGGTGAATGAATTAGTTGAGGGAAGTTAAATGTGATCCTATATTCTAGGAATGTTCCCATGTGCAACAAGGAATCTCATGCATGCATTCAAGAAGGACGCATGTCTTCAGTATGAAGGAATGTGCTCAAGGAGGGCGCACTTGTTAAACATGAAGGAGTGCGCTCAAGGAGGGCACACTTCTTCAACCCGAAGGAGTGCACTCAACACAAGAGCATGTCTTTGTCAACCAAAAGTGAAAATTTTCCTTTAAAGGGTGTTTTTCTTGCTTTTGTGTGCTTTTGAGTGCTTTTCTTGTGTGTGCATGGCGAAAAGGCTAGTTTCTAAGTCAAGAAAATTAATGAGTCCACCTAACCATGAAAAATATAACACAAGAGTTTTTAAGGGTTAGGTGATGGCACTTAGGAAACATTGACTTAGGAGGATGCAACACTAGGAGAAAACATGAGAATAAAAAACAAACAATGTGATGACACTAAGGGGCTTGAAACGACAGTTCATGTAGGCTCCAAAAGTTACTTAAGAAAAAATTTTGGAGGGTCGTTTTCGCAGGGATAACAAGGGTATAAATTTTTCGCTTAAGTCAACAGCTTTTAGCACTATCTACACAAATATACCCTTCCAGTGGCACAAGAATCACATGAATTAGATTTCACCTGTAAAAGTTATGTCACTCATAATTTGACCTTCTTGTTTTAACCACCATAATTCAATGGGATGCCTTTGACCCCCATTAATCATGGAAAGGGGATTAGCCATGTGGTCTTGATGAAGAATAATCTATAAGAGTCCCTCTTGTAATTCTAGTTAAGATTTGAAGTATTCAAACATAACCACTAGTACACTATCAGGCTATGTTATAATTGAGCCTGTGGAAAGAAAAGGGGTTCCATTCTATTCAAGTGTATTTTTTCCATAAATGCGCAAAGTAGCTAAGAGTGGATAGGAAGAGAGAAAAAAGAGAGGGTTTGTACACTGTAGTAACCCAGGGGTCACAAGCCACACTTATTCGTACTTGCATCCATTTTTCATTAAGAGAAAGAGAGCAGAGCAGTCTCACCTTCTAGTTGGGTTCTCTCTCGAAAGGGTTTCCCAGGTTATATGTTGTGTTCAATTGTGGTTTCTGAGTTTTATTTCACCATTCTATATTTTATGCATAATTATAATTTTCATGCATATACAATAAATAATAATTAACATATCAATAAATCTAGGAAGAAATAAACCCCCACAGTGTAGTTTTTTGGATTTTCGAACATATTTTAGTAGATTCCTTGTGATGAACTTTCCAACGGAATATTCAATGTAGTTTATGGATCATATTGGTATCAGAGAATGTTTCTTTGGATATATTGTGGGGAGTTGCAGGAGATCCAAATCGAATAAGTCAAAATTCATGAAACCATAACCATGGTTGAATAATTTCTCAATAACCATCAAGGTCCCGTAGAGGAGAGGTTTGTGTGGCTAGAAGCACAAGTCGCAAATATAAATCGTATATTGAACCTCCTCATGGCCCCCTTGAACAATAAACTTGGGCTATTGATAGAAGATGGAGGTTCGAATGCAAAGGTCAGATCGAAGGGGAAATCAACAAATTAGGAAGAACCAAAGAGGGAGTGTAAGAAATAACTCGAAAAGGATCAATCAAGTTCAAGTATCATGAATCATTCATAGTCCTAATTAAAAATGGAATTCAAGTTCAACATCAAGTTGTATGAGAGTGAGATTGACATTGTAAATTTAAATTATAGGTTGCAACAATTATAAGTTTATTTTAGTGCTCATCATATAGAATAAGAACAAAAGATTTTGTTTGCTCAAATGAAATTAGAGGGTCATGCCTTGAACTAGTGGGAAAGCCACATAGAGACCTTGAGGTTGGAGAGAGATCCTCCAGTGACTAAGTGGGAGGATTTCAACACCCTCATAAAGTCACAATTTTACCCTATTATATATGTAGAGAACCAGTAGATCTGGTGGAATTACTTCAGGGAGAAGCAGGAGCATAGTGTACAACATTACACCATTGAATTTAGAAAAATAGCCATAATTTTAGTTATCACCCTAAAAAACTCATACGTACTCATCAAGTATCTAGGGGTCTACATAACCATCTTCAAAATCAAGTGACGTTGTCCATGCCCAAATTGGTTGTTGGGCATGGAATCCCCCTAAGACATATTTTGGGGCTTAAAGCCCAAGTTTTGACCAAATCTTCTTGTAAAAGCTCTGCGAATGGTGGGCGCAGAGCGCGAAATTATGATAGAGTCACAAGTTGTCTGACCTCATTTTGTAAAGTTATGTCAGCTTAATAGACCTATCCATTGTCCGCAAACCATGGGATTGTATAAATAGAGCGAGGCTCTAAGTAGAGAAGAGGGCTAAGATAGAATAGAAGAGGACGAGGAGCCTAAGGGATTGAGAAAAAGTTGTAAAGTGTGTCTTTGGGTCGTAGAGTAGGGGAAAGCTCTGCAACTAAGTGCGCAGAGGCCAAGTAGTCCGTAGCTAAGTGCGCGGACCCCTGCAGCTGAGTGTGCAGGGCAGGTCGAGTTTGTAACCATTGAAAGAATAAATAAAGAGAAGTTTACCATATTTCTGTGCATCTTTTCCTATTTTAATATATATGCTTGGGTAATAATTTGCAAGTATATTGTTTAATTGCTGCACGAACTTACATGAATGTTTTCTATAACTAATTATAACGTAAGACATCCAAGTACGTGAAGGTAATTAACTGGTATAAGAAGATAAGTAAGATCTTGGATAATAGCGCAAAGCGCGGCTCTAGCAGCGCGAAAGCTCCACAACCCCTGGTAGGGCTGCACGAAGGAAGTATATCAGGGCGTGAGGAACAGGGAAGTGCACGCAGGGATAAACAGTGGACTAGTCGAACCTCTCAAACATCTCAAGCGTGCGGAAACCTAGTTCTATCACCCTCCCATACTACTTTAGGTGAGATCTCAATCCGTGCTCCACGGACTATTGCTGAAAGGGCCAATCGTACCAGGATTTGTTTGGCTAATTAACTCCGAACTTGGGTTAGGCCCCAACAAGCCAACAAATGGTTTCGTTGTCGAGACCGGGATCTACATAGAGATGTCTGATGTCATATCAATGGAATCCGAAAAAGAAAGGAATTGAAGATTGGTTGGATAGGAAGATTCACGAATTTGCAGCACAGGAGAATAGGAATCTGCAACTATCAAAGGAAGAGTGGTTAGGCTGCTACTTATATACAGAGATCCATGAAATTTTCTTCGCGTCCTTCCTCACTGAGTTATACGAGTGGATAGCGAAGCTAGCAGATAGCCAAGGAAGGTGTAAACTTGACAGACCTATTGTGTGGACTCCAGAATTAGTGCGTACACTGGAAGTGTTAGAATATAAGATCGTGCGCGCTGTCAATCACCGGCTCAATCAAATCATACGAGGATTCATGATTGAATTCACAGTAGATACTTCAATCAGTTATAGCGAGGCAGAATGATGCTTCCTCAAAGGACTGCAAGATAAGTACGTTAAATCATTGAACACTTGGATTAAAATGTTTTTATGTGAAAAAATGGTTATGCAAATAAATTGATGTTTTGGGCTACGCAAAGTGGGAGAATCTACAGAAATGAAGGTAGCACAGAACTAGAGACTAGCCCCTTGATTTCACCACCATGAGGGGACGAGGAAGAGCTCGTGAAGGTCTCACCAAGAAGTGTGATCAATCGGATAAGGCAGAGAATTTTGTGCATACCACCTCCACCCACACCACCGCCAGTTTCACCGTCTTCACCCCCATCTTTGCCCATACCACCTCTGCCACCACCACAAAGTAGTATGGCCAGCACGATAAGCTACCAGTGTTCAAGGGAGTAGGGAATTAAGATTCGAATCAGTTTTGGTTCTTGATAAAAGTTGTATGGGGAGCATAGGGAGTCACGGATGACAATAAAAAGAAGGCAATGTTGGTCAGCGCTCTGCAGGATCATGCGCTGACCTGGTAAATTAAGCATTCCAATGACAATCTGAATGCGAGGATTGAGGATATCCAAGCAGTGCTAAACAAAGAATTTAGCAAGCCGAAGTCAGAGGCATAGTCAATCATTAGGTTCAAGGAAATCACAATGCTACTAGGCGAAACCCCATGGGAGTTGGATCAAAGACTGAAGTGCACAATTCGCGAAGCAAACATGACATTAATAGATGGGCAACACCGTGAATGGTTTGTAGCATCATTAACGCTACATCTACGGAACGCGTTGTCGCAACAGAGACTAAGCACTCAGGTCGAGGCCTTGGAGGTTGCGATGAGATTGCACAAGACCCCGATACAAGATCCCAACCTGGGAGTTCAGCAGATTCTCGCACAGTTGAAAAACTTGTGCCTTGAGATGCAGAGTTTGAAACAAGACAGGACAACCCACCCAGAGATGAGCAATGAGGTATGGTGCGTAACATGAAAGGGCTGGGGGAACGACAAGGACCACTGCCTAGTGTTTGTTAATTACCTTGTAGGAGGAGGGCCAATGCCATTAATACTGGAGGCACAAGCAAGACAAAGCGCGGCACCTGCGCTATGGTGCGTGATTTGTCAGATAGGAGGAAAGCATGCTACAAATAACTGCCATCTATTACAGAAGTATATGTAGATTTCATATCAGTTTTTCTGTAATTTATGTAGGTCAGTGGGACATGATGAGCGCACTTGTAGAAGTTATGAGTTAATGATGGATCGAACCCCTACCTACAGAGTTTAGGCCGAAAGATGGCCCATTGATCAAAATGCAGGAATGGTGCGCACCGGATTTCAGGGGCGCAGATGAGGTTGAGGTGGAGAGGACCAGGAAGAGGTCACAGACAGCTGATATGTTACAATTGTGGAGATCTAATGCATTATGCCTGCGATTATATGAATCTGACGTGACCATCATGCTTGTATTGTACGTTGTTTGATCATGAGACAGAGGACTATCCCACACTGATAGCGAGGTTGCGTGATAAAGGAGCACTCCAACCTCCCCCGACTCAGAGCCTGCAAATGATGAGGTCTGAGCTGCATGTGGAAGACCCTAACGTAAACATCATGCTCTAGAGTGGAATTATGATAAGGGATGAAAAAGGCAAGAAACCTAAAGAAAGTACTTGGGTTCGCAAGGCTCCAACGAAGGCACCATAATTTGATTTGGAGTGTGCTAAGGATACCTTCATGGAAGCTAAGAGGAGCTTCACCAATGCCTCCACTTCAGGAAGCAAAGATAGACTAGAGATGGAAATGGACCCATCAATGCTCACTGCGTTCTTAGAGACATGCATGAAGCTTTTGCGTGACAGCAAGGTTGTAAAGGGGCTGCAAGAACTCATAACTAGATGCGCTGGGACCACATCAGGAGAACCGCACGTAGTCCGGAAGCTCGGGAAGCACACGACGTGAATAGGAAGGGAAATGATATTGACCACGCAGATTGGGGAATATGAAATGGACCAAGTAATTCTGGATCTAGGATCAGACGTGGTTGTCCTGCCAAAGCAGACATGGGAGCGCATGGGCAGGCCTGCACTGCAATGGTCTCCCATCCAACTGTGAATGGCGAACCAGCAAAAGATCTAACCTATGGGGAGATTGTTGGGAATCACACTAGATATCGAAGGAGCAAGCGCGCTAGCAGATTTCAAAGTCACAGAGATTGTTGATAATAGCAATCCCTACCCCACACTATTGGGAATAGATTGGTCCACTGACATGAATGGAGTGATAAATCTGAAGAAGCGCAAGATGATCTTTGAGAAAAAGTCACTGCGTGTAGTGGTACCTTTAGACCTCGCAGAAGGATCACACTACATGGAGCCAGTGCATGACTATGACAACGATGACAATCTGGACTACATCTACAAAATAATCGCGCAAGAGCAAGACTAGGTAAATCCAACCGCGGATGCCCGAATCTCATGGGAGCGTGAAATATCCTACACTTCAGATTCTGACGAGGAGGTAGAACTATGGCAGAACCAGTTACACGAGGTAACCATGCTCAACTGTAACATGATGACGAGGTCGTTGTGTTGCGTAGCAACAGAGGGAAGAGATATGCCTACGTATGACGGGTTAAGCGAGGTGGATGACTTCCTGGATAGATTTAAAGGAGAAGTGTCAGAACAGCAACACTTCGATGCTCTGAAATAGGTACTGCGAGCTATGCCTACAAGATGGTGGGGTACGCACCAAAGAAGTTTTGAGGATTGACGCGAGTGCAGAAGGATGATGCACATGCAGTTTGGGAAGCCTCTGATGTGATTAAGAGACAAGATTGTCAGAAAAAATGGCCCATGCACCCACATGAACAACTTAGACCGTGCATGATAGCACTGGTAGATATGACGGTTCATGGAACCTTGGAAGAATAAATCCAACAGGGAAATTCTAGGCTCCAAGAACTTGAAGAAGAAAGGGTACGATTAAGGAAGAAAGCGCTCTGATAGACGGGGAAGTCAAGAAGCTGGAGGAGGAGATAAAGGAATATTTTCTCGATAAAAAGACCAGGGTGATAGGGCAGGATGAGTACGATCATGATGATAAATTTGAGGCCTATCGCCGCTAATTTATCAGTCCGATGCCTTCACTTGGACCGCACATTACCAGGCGAATCAGGGTAGCGCGTTGCAGATGATAAAGTGTGCGATGCCGCCCGCAACAATGAAAGGTGGGTATTTTCCAAGAAACGTGATGGGTGACACGATGAAACCTTACACAGGTAGTGAAACCACCTGACTAGCTGAGGGAAGTACAGTCTTAGCGCTCCAGGTAGTTGAAAGGAAGCACGGGACTATAAAATACTCTGCGTGAGAGTTGCGCAATGTTGGAGCTACGCGTAGAAGAAAAGAGTCACAAGGTTCGTGACCGTGCACGGGGGGTTGTGCTACCACGCGGGTTGGCCAAAAAGTGACCGTTGAAGTCGCTATTCATGATGGGATGCTCGACTTGAGACCAAATGGAGGGGGCAGTAGGCATTTAAGACGCGATTTATGGGCAAGATTTGGGAAAATCTGCCACCAAGGGAGCATTAGTGAACCAGATTTGGGGGGAATGGTCAAATTCAAATTTAAAAGATCCTATAAATTACAAGGGGATGCCCAGCAAACAACACTTGGTCATTTGTGAAATGAGCTATGGAGCAGAGCCCTATTTGTTTTGTGTCGAATGTTGATTGACCCCCTGAGTTCGCGAGTGATAGATTTCTGGACAGACATGATGGCAGCAGTTGAGGAAGTTATGGAAATAACCAAAATGACCGTCGAAGAGGCCGCGCAGGCCCTCATTGTGGGGGATGCTCCAGAAGGCGCCGAAATTGTGGTAGAAATCCCGAAATCACCGTGCACACCAAGACCAAAGAAGGACAAACAAGCAATGGTTCCCATACGTGTGTCCCCGCAGAACCCGCTATGCACCAAGATGTCAATGGAGGACAAGGGGAAAGTCATCACCATAGAGACCTATGAAGAAGAAGAAGACCTTGAGAACCTTATTATCGAGGAGGACGAGAACAAAGGCATGGAGGAGGAAACTGAGCCTGCGCACCCCCCGACAAAGCTGTCCACCTATGTCCCCCCGTAGAGAGGGAAGGCTAAAGTGCCCAAGGGCCTTGACGAGGCCAAGAGCTCACTCCAAACCCCGCTCCTCCCAGAGAACATTATTTTTTAGGGTACGTACCTGAGATGAGTGCCGAGCTTAAAATTTGAATATTGGGACCTTGCTAACCACGAGAAGTTCCCTCACCTTGAGACCTCACACCTCATGAAGCCCAAGTAGAACACCACGGTGGGGGTTATAGAATTAGAGCCGTGAAAGTGGTTGCGCGAAGTGGAAAAGGCCAGCCTACTTAACCTGCTCTGGGTTTCGCATTTCCACCACGCCCCAATAACCATTTTCATCATCAGGAATCTGCTCTGCCTGGTGCATGATGGGTGTTTGTGGCTGGAAGAGCCCATCCCCATCACGGAAGACTTGATTCACTACATTACCCAGCTGTTGCGCAAAGGAGAGGACCCTGTGGACATCTCGAAAGGGAAGAGTAGTGACTTGGCTGTCACGGAGGCCATGAAGAAGATGTACAAGCTGGAAAAGAATAAAAGGGGATATGCCATATCCAGCACCAACGATAAAATAGTGAAAGTGGCAACCCAAATACTAGTTGGTAAGGTTATGCACAAGTGTCGTGCAGACAGGGTACCTGCGTTGGTGGTAGCACTTGCTGAACAGTGCATAGAGGGGGTCCAATTTAACTGGTCTGAGTTCCTCTGCAAGGAATTTTTGGAGAATTTTCATGAAGCTCAGGAACAGGGAAAAATGTTCCACTATGCATGGCTTCTGTTGTCCATAGTACTTGTCGCAGATGAATTGCTAGAAGATAGTCAATTCCCCACAATTGATAGGGATCTTCCAGAGGCTGCAAAGTACACTTTGCTCTGGGCCACAAAGGATGCCAATAGGATCCGCAACAGTAAAATATTCTGGGTTTTCATGGAGATGAACCTCAGAATGGGGATCAACCACAAGCCATGGTTGTCACCCACTATCTACAACAGCCTGCAAAGTTTTGCATAATTTAAAGTGGACATCCATAGCATATATGTCAGAGTACGCAAGGACCCAGCCAAACAATGGAGAAAGCTACCCTTTGTAGCCACAGAAGATGTCATCTTTAACGTACTGGAGACATGGCCGCCAGAGTGGCACACTCCAGACATCACAGAGATAGAGAAGTCGGCAGCACAGAGAAAGAAAGAAGAGGCCAAACTGCACATCGCATAGTTGGCAGAAAAGAGAAGGAAGGAGGCAACGGCAGCAGAAGCGCGGGTGGTGCGGGACACTGTACAGACAACAACTGAACAGGAAAAGGTTGTAGCAGTAGCAGCGGAGGAGGCAGGCGCGAGGGCTAACCGTCGCCTTTGCATGGGCATGAAGCAAAGGAAGAAAAGAGAGGCGTGGACCCGTAAACTGCATCAACACAGTTGAAGCACCAACACCCAACTGAGCGTACAGGGCTGCGCAAGAAGGTCAAGGCATCGAAGTTGTCTATTGACCCGATCACCCTAACTTAGGGTGATTTGCGCGACATTGGCGAGACCGTGCACGACGTCACCTCTTAGGCCCTCCAAAATTTCATGCAGGAGAACTAGATTGTGTTGGGGGCCCTTAAAGCGCAGCTGCAGGAATTGCAGGTGTGCCCTCCTCCAGCTGGTACCCTTTCAACCAGCCTCACAGTCGAAACAATGGTAGCAGAACAGATGTTGCGCGTGGGTGATGAATACCATAGTGCTGCCAGAAGGGGCACTAGTGACAACAAATGAGGCCGATAGGCCTACGATTAGTGCACTAAAGGTTCTCAGTATCAATATGGATGCACTCCCGCAAGAGACCTTATGCGTTCTGCAGGATGGGATAACTGCGGAGCTGTGAGCTAGGGAGAGTTGCACACTGCAAGTCCCCAGCGAACAGAAAATCAATATGGAATAGTTGAGCTTGCAGCATGACGAAGTGGTGTCGCATAATTGACAGTTGATATAGATGAAGCTTGTCAAAGAGTCCCAGAGCTGGCCATCCCAGCAGACACTCCAACAGAAGCGTGCATCCACAGGTTAGCAGCAGGGGTGCGTGAGGCACGGGAGGAAATGACAAAGGTTCAGCTGGAGCTAAACCTTTAGATCGTCGAGCTACGGTTAAAAGCGCAGCCATCCATCCCTCTGGAAGTCAGAGAACATCGCGCTAGCGCTATTATAGTGGGATTGGACGAGATTAGTAGTGCAATGCAAGACTACACCAGCATGTTTGAAGAATCATTTGAGGTCCCTACAAATCTGCAGGAGGACCCCAACATCTAGTGCTTAGAGACAGAGCCATGAGAAATCCAACAGCAGTATGAAAATGTCAAAGGAACTGCATAGACAGTGGCCCTCACTCAGAAGCTCACGCAGATGCAACAGGCCAAAGCACTGAAAGAACACGTGGACGCGCCATGACACAAGGAAGCAGTCCTGAAGATGTCCGTTCAGCCTTGGATCGACGAGGCCTTCACCATCACAGCAAAAATTGAAGGCAAGCTTGCACACATGTAGGGGATACACGTACGGATGCATAGAAGCACTTCTGACACAACGATCTTAGAACAACACATGTAGCAGATCCAGCAGGCAGCAGCTCAGTGCGATGCCGACCTTGCAGCAGTTTGAGCAGAGATGGAAGGACTCCGTGCAAAGATCTCCACGCTGATAGAGTGACTCAAGGGCGAGTCATGATGTTTGTGTTGGAGGCCTGTTGGGCATGGAATCCCCCCAAGACATATTTTTGGGCTTAAAGCCCAAGCTTTGACCAAATCTTCTTGTAAAATCTCTGCGAATGGCAGGCACGGAGCGCGAAATTATGAGAGAGTCACAAGGTTGTCTGCCCTCGTTTTGTAATGTAATGTCAGCTTAATAGACCTACCCATGGTCCACGGACCATGGGATTATATAAATATAGCGAGGCTCTAAGTAGAGAAGAGGGCTAAGATAGAATAGAAGAGGATAAGGAGCCTAAGGGATTGAGAAAAAGGTGTAAAGTGTGTCTTTGGGTCATAGAGTAGGGGAAGGCTCTGCAGCTGAGTGCGCAAAGGCCAAGTAGTCCGCACTTGAGTGCGCAGACCCCTGCAACTGAGTGCGCAAGGTAGGTCGAGTCTGTAACCATTGAAAGAATCAATAAAGTGAAGTTTACCATATTTCTGTGCATCTTTTCCTATTTTAATATATATGCTTGGGTATAATTTGCAAGTATACTGTTTAATTGTTGCGCGAACTTACATGAATGTTTTGTATAACTAATTATAACGTAAGACATCCAAGTACGCAAAGGTAATTAACTGGTATAAGAAGATAATTAAGATCTCATGTAATAGTGCAGAGCGTGACTCTAGCAGTATAGAAGCTCCACAACCCCTGGTAAGGCTGCGCGAAGGTAGTATATCAGGGTGTGAGGAACATGGAAGTGCGCAAAGTGACCTGCCCGCAGGGACAAGCAGTGGACCAGTCGAACCTCTCAGATATCTCAAGGGTGTGGAAACATGGTTCTAACACCCTCCCATACTACTTCGGGTGAGACCTCAGTCCACGCTCCACGGACTGTTGCCGAAAGGGCCAGTAGTACCGAGATTTGTTTGGCTAATTAATTCCAAACCTGGGTCAGGCCCCAACAATCCAACATTGGTGGACAAGGCTTGCATATATGATCTAGGTGGATATTGGTGGCCACCCACCTATTCCACTTGGACCCCAACATTATTTCCTTTCAATTTCCTACTTTCAAGCATATTTTCCTATTTCGATAGTTTTCTATTTGGTAGTTTTTCAGGTCCTGAACTTTCATAGTTGTTTTGAGGCCCTAAACAATGTTTTTTAGGAAAATGGGAAAACTTGTAGCTTGTGACAAAGGTTTGTAGTTAGAATTTTTTATCCTTGGATACACCTTTCTAATATTTATTGTGCATTCCAAACAAAGAACGTATGCCAAATTTACAAATCAGGGAATTTGACATTCCAGCTAACCCCAGTGGGGCCAACAATCTTTTGGCGCTTCATCTCCTAGGGTTAGGTATTTGGATGTTTAGGGTTTTCCATTATTTCTTGGTGATAAAAAGGCCTGAGAGCCTCATTGTAACTTAGTTCAGAAGGCATGTAACCATCACATCCCTTCTGAGAGATAAGCTACCATCATCTAAGCTAGTTTGTTTCCCTTATACATGTAAACAGTTTTCAGCAGTTGCTATTTAATAATTGAAGTTATGTTTTGTTGTATTTTTGTGTTTTTGTTTAAATCCGTATTTCATTTTGTTCCTTCATAAATATGTATCCGTGGTATCAGAGCAGTCTGCTCTTTCTCTATTTTTCTATGCATGTCCCCAATGAGGTTAGGGTATAAGGACTTGGTACTTAAACTAGTTGAACCCTTGCAAGACCAGCCTCACTGACCTTAACAACCTCCCATGGCAGAAGAAAAGAAAGATGAGGAACCAGGAGATTGTTTCAAATTATTGCCCAAAGAGGCCCTCGAGTGACAAAGGAACGAGATGATGGTTAATTTTTCCCAAATCCTTTGGTGAGTATTAGCGGGCGAAGTGTCCTCATCCATGTTACACAATATTTTGTCATGTCTCATGTTCACTCCTCATGCCATATATTGGAGTGCCAAAACATTGACTATTGTGCAAAATATCCATCATGATATAAAGACCAAAACCTCCATGAGGAATCAAATGAAAGTTGCCCTGAAATCATTTTGGATAAAGTTGTCTTAAAACCTAATTTTTGGCATCAACACATTTTTCTCCATTGTCTGCCCATGCTAATGGTAGGTTGCTCAGTTATAAACTCGTGTTGCCAGCACAGGTTTTCATAGGAAAACTCATGTTGGCCTCCTTCTAGTAGTTTTCGCAAACTGGAGGAGAAGCTTCGTGATCTAGAGGCTTCCAAATCGGCGAGCTAGATGTTGTTCATTGTGGATGTGGTCGAATTATCCCAATATTTTCGTTTGATATTATCCCTATGAGCTTCCTCCTTGAAATGTGGACCTTCCTCTATCTTTGTTGAGGTCCTAACTCCCTCTCTCTGCCTATAAATTCATTCTCTTCCATTCCCAAGCGGTTGGTCATTTATTGTTGCATCCCTATCTTGAGATTATGCTTATATGCTTCCATTTCTAACTTGGAGAAGGAGTGCTTGAAGAGTATTTGCTTGGACTTGGACATCCACCCAAATAAATGCCTTAACATCAAGGCATAGGTTGTATGCTTCCCTTTTCAGTTTCTTACTATATACAATTGTTGGTTCACTTTCCATAAATGTTTGTGCTGATGCTTCATTTATCTTAATGCTTCTTAATCTGTTAAGTGGATTAGATTTGAATTATGTTGGTTGCACTTTTATGCTTTGTTGTGTTCTTGGTCTCTTGTGAAAGTATTCAAACACCATGAGCAACAAGGATTGAGCTTGATGGGGCGATCGATTAAGATCTTCAACAAAGGAATACATCATAGCATCAGAATGAGGTAGGTCTCCTTCATCTTCTTTAATTTCGATTGTAGTCTAGGAAACTGTCTTGTAAATTGTTCGTTTGTTGCTAGACACACTCACTGGGATAGATGAATCGTCTTTGTCCATAGAGAGGATTTACCTTCATAACAAAATGGAGACTCCACTGGCGAAGTTATAGCCTGTTCATCCTCCTTTCTCAACTAATCCCTTGATCAGTTTGACCAACCATAGTGTTCTCAGTTAGTTTCCTTTGTTTTAGATTTTCACAATCACTAGTTACTGTCTTGGAGTGTCGAGTCTGTTCAAGTTTGTGAAATTATTTTTATATTTTGCTTGTTCCCTCGACCAATGCATTTTCCGATCTGACAGTCGCGCTGCAAGTGCATTTTTTCATAAAACAATCGTGTTTATCACTTGTTTAGCGCTTGTTTGGCCTTTACAGCCGCGCTAATCCATGAGATTGGAAAAAATTAGGGTTTCTCTATCAAACCCAAGTGTGTTTGAGCCTCTAAGATATGGTTCTGCCCAGTATCACTGCTTCTAGTTGATGTTTTGGTTTATTACCTTATTTTATTAGTGAATCTTTGCTTCTTTTAACTTTCAATTATGAGTGCAATTTGAATGATTTTAGGGTTTGTAGGTCAATTGGTTGCCTCTTGTCTCTTGTAAGTGTCTTTGAGCCTCTGGTTTGCTGGTGATTAGGGTTTGATCAGTTGGTAAAATTGCTTGAAACATCAACTTGCATTTATTTCAATTTGTTTTGTGCAAAGTGGTTTTTCATGTGTATTAGGTCATCTAGCATTTTAAATCCATATTCGTTGTTTATTGAACATAGATTACATTGTCTGGTCTGCGAATTGGAATGAACGTATTTGATTATCTATTTGAAAGAAAAAGTGAAAGACATTTCATTGAAGTGCTTTGATTTGGTGTTATTTTGATTAGTGTCTTGTTGTACTTAGGGGCATTTTTGAACAAAATCTTAATTTTTGCTTTAGTTAAGGCTTAGTTGCATATAGACATCTGAAAATCAAAAAGCAACATATAGATAAAAGTGCATTTTAGTGAAATGAATATCATTTTTTTCTTTCAATAGATTGCATATTCATTAGTGAAAGTTAAGTTTAGTTTTGCTTTTGCATTTTTCATTTGGAAAAAGTTAGTGGAGGCATTTGGTTTGATGCATTCTCTTGATAGATACATTAATTTGTTGTACTCTCTTCCCTCATTACCATAGAATTCATTGAAATGAAAGGTTTCCTTTTTCTCATATAGTGGCATACTAGGATTCAAGTGACATCGTTGAGCCCGAAATTGAAATCTAATTCAAGAAAAACTTTAAAATTTGCTGAATTAACCTAAGGAGCGTTTGGAATTTAACACAAACAATTAGAGTTCTAGGCTAGAGACATGTTTCGGTGTCTATAAACGTAGCAGTGGTCATTCACTGCCTGCATTGTATCTTGGGGGTGAAATCCCATTCCAAGTTAGAAGTATATCAAAGGTTCTGCAGTACTTTCAGGTATATCAGAGGCACTTTAGTATGGTAAGTATATGGGAATGATCTCACTGAACAGTTATGCATTAGACAATGCTAACACAGACTTGTGCTTCTCGTACCTTCGAGTATATATTGCGAGACCCCATTATGTTGTTATCATTTAGCCACATGTAACCAAATCAGCCTCCTTATAAATGTGATACACCGAACACAGCATTCAGGGAGATCGGTCGTCATACGTTAAGTCCTTGGTTTCGACTCTAGTGTATATGGTTCACAGACACTTGGTAAACCCTCTTGCCTAGTACACCTTTTTTTTATTTATTTCTTGTTTTAAATTCTAAAATTTAACTACCCACGATAATATGTCGAATCCATGCAGTTATTTCTTTCCCTCATATTGAGTAATTCCTTGTAAATTTTAATTTTAAATCCCTCAACAAAATCATCTCTTCTCTTATTATTTTTGAGAGAAAGTCACCGTGGCTGAACCACGGCATTCGTCTTACATTTCCCCTTCATCATCTAATACTAAAGGGTCTTCACAAGGAGTTCATCATGATTTCTCACAATCACTTGAAGCCCAAGGTCTTGAACTTGGAATTATCCCAAGTATCCAACCCCTTGCTTCTCATCCTCCACCTCAAGACTCATCATCATCTCAGGAATCTGATCCAGAAACTCCTAAGATTCCACAATGTTTTTTATTATTCCCACTGAATCTGCTTTTTGATCTGTCAGTGATATGTCCTCAACAACCTTATAGTCCATAGTACCGACCCGGTGTTCCTTTGGAGTTATCTCCATGACCATCTTGAATTCCTCCTGGCTGATTGTTTCCACCCATGTCTTCAGAAGGTGCATTTCTAGCCTCTTCTCAAGGTCCTCCAGAAGTCTTAGCTACTCATACTCCTGGTGTTGATAATGACTCTAAATTTGACTTTCCACCTGAAGGTTATCCATTTGTGGGAAGTGTTACACCTCCACCACCCCCTGAAAGCAATGGGCCTAGATTTCCTCATGGTTATACATCATTGATTCAATTGGTTTCAGGCACTCCAAGTACATCTTCACTATATCATAATCCCCTTTGGTCATTGGGTGTTATGCCTACTTCAAGTCTATTTGTTTCAAATGTGGCCTCCAAAATTCCTTTACCAACTACAGTTTCATCAGTTCTTTGTACAACTGACAATTACGGTTGGGGCAATTGATGTCCCTATAAGTTCACAAGGTCCTCCCGGTGGAAAATACGTGCCACCACCTATTCCACCACCTGGGAGGTAGCACCCACCTCTGCCTTATCTACATCCTGTTTCAAGTGGACCTCATGTGAGTGCGCCTCAAACTCATGCTACCGGAGCTAGTCAGAATGTTGGTAGTGTACCTTACCCTAGTGGATCATCAATTCCATTTGGATCAGGACAAATCCCATATCAACAGCCTTTTTCAGATCAGATACCCTACCAGCAACCATACCCTCTATATGGCTCTCAGCAACCGCAGAATCCACCCTTTACTCAATAGGAAGGCCCCCAAATGTAGCATGGTTCAAATCCCTCTCTTGGGGCAACTGGTCAGGCTAGAACTTATCAGTACCAAATTGGAACTCAGCAGATTCCATAAGGAACTTACCAACATCAGCCTTATGTACAGCAACAACCTTTCATTTAACAAGGACCTTATGTACATCAAGGGCCTTACCAACAACCATTGTAGCAGCAAGGTCAACCCTTGTAGCAACAAAACCAACATTTATATCAACAAGGTCAACCCTTACGGTGACAAGGTCCCTGCAGCAGTAGGGCCAATAGTTTTATCACCAAGGCCAGCAGTTGCAACAACAACCTTATAATCCATATGTTGAGAAAACTATTTATCCACCTTATGGTTCTCAACGGTTTATGGTAGGTCAATATCAACCTTAGCCTGGTCAATACCCACCTTTGTGGGGCAAAATCCACCTTATGTTTATGGTACCCCTTAGTGAGGGCAATATCAAGCTCCTTATGGTCAAAATATGCCACTTTTGGGGCAAAACCCATACCAGCAAGGATGGAATCCGCAAGCTAGGCCTTATCAAGGGCTTTCCATGCCTTTCAACCCGCAATTACCATTTTTAGCAACGTTGGAACTGTCGAATGTGTCAAGGCTCACTAATGATTAAATACTTCATCCACCTTATTGGCCTCTAGTTCCCACTAAGATTCTTGGTGATTGCCCAAAGTTCGAAGGAAAGTCTAAAGAAGAACCCCAGGCACACGTTATGAATCACCACTTATGGTGTTCATCCAATTCCTAGATTGATGACTATGTTTGTTTACGTCTTGTTCAGCGAATCTTGACAGATTTTGTCACCAAGTGGTACATAGAGTTGCCTTGAGGTTCCTATCAAGATTTCAACTCTTTGGCAATGGCCATCCTTACTCACTTCCAATTACTGGTTTGTTATGAAACTAGTACCCATTTTCTTACATCTCTAAAACAAGATCTTGCTACCCACATCTCCGATCACATCAAGGAATGGAGACATCGACGTCACCTCATCAAGTTTGAAATACCTGATGAGTTGTTAAATGAATGGTTTACCAAGTCATTCGTCAACAAAATTGTTGCAGACATAGAGATGGGAGGTTTTGTTACTGAAGATCAAGCCATTTCCCATGCCCAATATTTAGATTTGGTATTTTCCTAATCGAGCACGTTATATGATCTCTTACCTGATGCTCTGAAACCATCCATGGATCCAGCATCTTCTAAATCCCTGGACATACCACCTGTCGATGGTATTATTGGATCAGTGTCTCAAACTTCCAATAAAGCTTCTTCGAAGCAAAAATATGTTTCGAATACTGCATCCAATCCTCCTTTGAAGCCTTCTTCCAATCCTGGTAAAACCTCTAAGGTTAATGTCATTCAATCTACCATGGCAGACAAAGCCTCCAAAGGTAAAAAGAAGATTAGAGGAAAATAAAAACCTGATACCCCAAAACAGGATCCTCCAAAATCATCTATTGTTGATGCCTCCAAACAGAAGCCTAAATATCCTTGCCTCATTTGTGAGGAATATCATTATACCAAGGATTGTCCACGTTGTACAAAAGTTAGTCGATTATTGAAAGGCACTCAAGGGACAATAGTTGCACTAAAGGAACCTCTTCCATCACATCAGACCTAATTGGTAGAACAACCACAATGTTCTGCCTCTTCAGGTTCTAAGGTTTACATGAGTGGGACAGAGCCTATTTATGTTTTCACCCAGTCGAAATATTATCAAACTCCTCAAAAGCAAATGGTAGAGAAAGAAGACACTGATACACCTTCTACTTCTACTCCACCCAGTTCCAACCCTCTTCACATTGAGAGACCAAATAATTACTATGTTAGTCGGCCACCTCTCAAAGGTGTTCTTCATAAATCATCTTACAATCCAAATGCACGAGTTGCCCAACATTACAATATTGCAGAAGACTTGGCTCAAGCACCTTCGGTGATGTCTACCTTAGAATTTCTCCAAATTTGTCCAATGCAGTGGAAATCATTAATGTCTACTATAGGAGGGATTGGCCCTACAAATTTGAATTTGATCACTTTTGACCTAAAAAATCATGTTCCTCGTCTTCCCCATCAAATTGCATTTTTAATCCAAGTCATTATTAAAGGGAAGACGATCCATCGAACTGTTGTTGATGAGGGTGCCTCCACAGGCATCATGTATGTTTCATGTTGGAAAGCCATCAACTCTCTGCCCCTCAACCAATCTCCACACACCTTAGAAGCCTTTGATGGCAGAGGATATCGTCCTTATGGTATTCTCGTGAGTTTTCCCATCATGTTGGAAGGAAAAAAAATGTTGAATTGGAAGTAGAAGTCATGCATGCGAATTTGAATTATAACCTTCTGCTTGGACGCAGTTAGATCCATGTTATGTTTTATGTGGTTTCTTCTTTGTTCCATGTACTTCTTTTTCCTCATGAAGGGAAAATAGTTATCGTTGATCAATTGGCCTTGTTCTCTTCCAATTCTTCGAATGGCAACTTGCCATATGTTGTAAATACTGATATTCCTTATGACAGCATGGGGGTAGGTCTTTTTAAAGATTCTTCTCTTATGGGACTTTTTCCCTCTGCCTCCTCATGTTGCTTCTATCAACATGATCTCTACTATTTACGATCCTTGGATCATTCCATCTCCTGATCAAGTTGATTCTTTCAACGATGTTATGCGGTTCAGCCCTATGGAATGAGCTTACCAAGTAGTTGTTTTGGCTTCGACAGTCGCCTCTAAAAGTCATACTACTCTTCGTATGCACCTAGATGCGTATTCTTAGTCTCCTTGGCTTGGTTATTGGGATTCTCCGGATTCTCTTGAATGAGACATTTCCTATTGACGAGAGTATCAAGGAAGTTATGTCTCTTGAGGAAACACCCTGGAATGATACTCATCATCATTCCTCGTTTCTTCCTAGTATTGATGAGATTTCATCGTGTATAGGTACCTTTGTTTCCCCTACACTCACCCATCCACTTCAAACACCCGTTTTGGTGCATGAAGTTTTGTCTAAGGGAAACATTGGGAACATTACCTCTAACTTTCCCATTGGCATTCCAGTCCAATCTGAAATTGTCAAAACCTTTCAACTAGAGGCATCTTTTCCTCACCATGAGCTTAAGATTTTCTTGCCTTCTTTCATGACATCTCCTTTATGAATCTTTACCGTTCGCCCATTATCGTAATGGGGTATTCATCCTATGACTTGTAACCCTCACTTGCCTGGGGGGGCATGAGGACATAGTCATTTATGTGTGTTATTTCACTATTTTTTCGAGTCGATGCTTACGCGTCATGCTAACTGTGAAACTTTGGTTTCATTCTCTGTTGATCAATTACCCGAGTCAACAAATGGGCTCCAAAAAAGAAGAAAAAAAATACATCATTAATGTAAATACTTATGTACATTAGTGTGTGTTTTTATTAGTGTGCAGCATGATTATGGTCTGTTCACCCATTATCGTAATGGGGTATTCATCCTATGACTCGTAACCCTCACTCTCCCGGGGGGCATGAGGACATAGTCATTTATGTGTGTTATTACGCTATTTGGCTAAGTCGATGCTTACACGTCATGCCAACTGTGAAACTTTGGTTTCATTCTCTATTGATCGATTACCTGAGTCAACAAATGGGCTCCATTTGAGGCAAAAAAAAAATTTGCATCATTCATGTAAATACTTATGTACATTAGTATGTGTTTTCATTAGTGTGCAGCATGATTTTGGTGTGTTAGTTTGCTTTTACAAAACTTTTCCTTTTCTTACCTAGCGTTCTACTTGGTTTGCAGATGTCATCGAACCATTACGTCAGTTTTGCTAATGGTGTTTGTCGTAGTACATGGAATATATCTTCCACTACATGGGCAATCTATGACCCTAATGGTGAGTTAGTGAATTGTCAAGGTATATGTTTAGGTCAGACGACTAATAACATTGCCAAATATAGTGCAGCCATCGAACTTTTGTCAGAAGCCATCACTCTTGGCATTAGGGAGTTAATGTAAAACTTGATTCACAACTCATTGTACTACAGCTTAATGGACAATATTTATTTAGAATTAGAAACCCTGAAATTTTTAGAATGTATTTGCGGGTTCGTTTATTGGAACAAGAATTTAATTGTATTACTTATCATCACATTCCAAGACGCATGAACACATTAACAGATGCATTGGCTAGCTATGTGTTAGATAGGAATTTGTGAAACTTGTAAATAATAGAACATCACACATTGAATATGGTAATAGGAATATATATTATATAGATAATTATAATATAGAATATAATATATATATAATAGAGAGAGAGAGAGAGAGAGAGAGAGAGAGAGTGTGTGTGTGTGTGTGTGTTTGCAAAAGAGTTTGCTACATCAAAATATCAAAACTTGTGTTCCGAGACACATGGATTTACAAGCCTACATAGTGCAGAAAGTAAACTAGAAGTTGGCTATTCACTCACATGGTGCACATGATAGCACAAGACATCCCTAATCACTCGGCCCAATAGCCGACGCAGTTTGGCAGGTACTCCCACTGTGTGTCTCTGATAGCACAATGGCACCTCATCAATCGAGGCATACTATGGAATTCCCTTGGTTAAGCTTTACAAATTCCACTCAACCTCGACGATGGGGTCTGCTCCTTCTACATATGAGGGAGAATCCTCGATTTGGCATGCCACTCACCTATCTATTGGAGAAAACCCTGGAGGTCTCTCTGGTCCCATATCTACACAAGATCGAATCTCAGTGCACGTAAATAAAAATGATATAAAATTTAGAAACTTCAAAAAATAGTTTTTTATCTAAGTCAATCCACTGCTCCCCTAAAGGAAGTGTAAGATCTAAATCTCCTTGGAAATTTGTCCCTGCGTACGCCAAATCTTCAACCATGATTAGCTGCTAACGCAGCCATCCAAAAAATGTTAGAGGGAAAGATATCTGTTAACCACCCCCATGTCCAACATCAACTCTCCCCATCTAATCAAACGTGGATCTCTGGGTGCTGGTTGATCCACTTCTAGCCACTAGTAATGAAATAATGGCACACATTCCAGGATGAATGTCGCCGGAATAGATTCGAAACCAAATTGTTTCATATTTCCTCTCTTGTACTTGATTAATTAGTGTTTCATGCATTCCAATAAACCTTCATACCAGTTGAATAACGTGGGGTTTAGGTATTCGCTCGCATACTAGAAGTGAGACTTTGACGCTTCATGCAACTCTTGCACCCCTGCTATTCGAGCCATGGTGTGTAAGATGGTTTGCAATGGAAGATTGTCGATGGTTGCTATGTGAATCATCCCGCCATTAGCCTTTTTGGCTCCCAGAAAATGTCTCGAAATAAGCATGTTTATGTTCTCTCCTCGAGGTCATGACTCAAATAGATGTACCCATTATCCCTTTCTGGACAACCCAATAATGAAGTAAATTTCAGCGACCTCTATTTCAAGCTCTTGGTCCCCAGACATAAACAGTTGGAAATCTACATCCCACCAATTGATTAAATGTTGCAATAATTATGGTTGTGCTCTGATCCCAAGAGTCATGAATAATTTGAGCAATCCACATGCTCGAAGGGCCTCGATACAGTCATCATCCTGCGTTTCCTGATGGTCCTCGGCTTCATGACTCCTTTCTTTCCACTCAATCACCATTTTGGACCGGTTGTTCTGCAAAACATCAACAAACCAACATTTTATGACCATCCATGGAAAGAAATCAAGATTGACTAATTTTCATGGAGAATTTCATTTCAAAAATTTTAGCTTGGCGCCAGTGTGTCTGCTTCAAAAAAAAATTCACGCTGCCAATGTGAGTGCCTAATTGGCCTCAGGGTGAGTAGCGCGACCCTGATGGGTGAAACCCGTTGCTCACCCACGATGTACATTTTTGACAAATCCTCCTTACAACCTACCCTATGGATGGAAGTGCTCAGAATGATGCCGAAATGAAGAGGAAGGACAAATCTATTACTTGAAACAAGCGACTCAACAAATGGTGTCCCAGATTACTCGTGCTCCTTGCCTGACATTCAAGGTAAAATGAGGTAAAAATGCTTCCAAAAATGAAAATTTGTAAAATGGTAAAAATGATTTACTTTTTGCCTTATTTATAGCTTTTAAATAATATTTTTACCAATTAAAGCATATTTCACTCATTTTTTGTTATTTTTCCTTGAAATCAGTAATGTGTGTTTCCTTATGCAGTGATAGGTCATATCTTCTAGATGATGGTGATTTACTTTGACTGATTCAATGAGTTGTATTTTATCGCTTTTCGGACTCGTAAAAAATAAACGAAAAAAGTGACTCCCTTGGAGTCATCTTTAAGCTCTTTTCTGACTCTCGAAAAATGAAAAGATCATCGAGTACTTGTCTTTTCGAACTCGTTAAATTAAATGAATTAATGTCATCTCAGTATACATTTACCCCTTTTCTAGGCTAGGATTGACTATTTACGAAAAAGGAACACCTTGATCGACTTGTTCAAGAGGTTCTCTCGAATATTGTTTTCTACCTTTTCGAGTTCAAGAGGCAAATTACGAAAAGGGACCTGATGGAGTTTTCTTTTTTGTCTCTTTTTAAAACTCTCTAAATATGAAAAAGACACCTAGTTACCCTTCCGTCAAACTTGTAAAAATTAAACGACGAAAGACTTGTCACCATGATGAGACCGAGTTCCTCCTTCCTAGGGCTCGTAAAACTTACTAGGATGGATTCATCTGAAGGATGAACTTATATGGAAAGCATATGCTATCCCCCTCAAGCTTGTGATAAAAAATATATGGGGTACTCGCTAGAAATAGTGGGGGGAAAAGTGAAAGTGTCCATCTTTTGTATCTTGTAAAAGCAACATGTCACTCTTGAACATGACACTCATCTGTTATTCATGTCAGGTTTTCGATATCCTCACTTCGTCACTTGACTTCCTATGTTTGGGAAATCCAATTTTCCTCTCATCTGATCATACCATTATGTCATCATGACTTCTGATCCTATTTTGAGTCCAACACTCCCAAAATCTAGAGTCATGTCACCGATATGTTCAAGAGAAGTCCTATTTGCAGTTCTTTACTGCCTATACACTGTTTGAATTTCTGCCACAGTATTGAATCGTACTTATTTACTCTACTACATCCTTTGTTTCATGTCGATGATGTGGGATTAATTATGGCCCTCCTTCGATGGATCACTTCACATCGACTTCAGCTTATTATCCAGGAATATGATCTAGAAATTCCTTTCCAGTACCTTAGAGCTTGCATGCCTCAATGGCAAGTTCTTCGCATTTTACGATAGGTTTACATCACTGACCTTCGATCATATGACTTCACGGGTATTTGACTTCAGTTCTAATATTCACATTCGTGGATTGTGTTGATTGTACCTTGAGAGCCATTGTTATTACTGGTGGTTTCTCTCGTACCTATTAACGATTTACATCATTGACCAGTAATCAGGTGGTTTTCTATCACGTTCAACTTCAACATATCTATTCACATGTTAGAATTCGAACATTGATTGGGTTGAGACGGAGCACAAGACCCTATATTTTCTCTAATAAAATCTAGGTTGCGTGGAGCTATGAGTCATTCATGATTATATACATGTTTTTGATAAACGAATGGCTACAACCATACCATGGGTCCATATTTAAGATCCTTTCTATTTGTATGGTTGCGACCACACCAAGGATCCTTACACATGATACCTTTTATTCGGATGCTTGCATCCATACAGTAGATTAAAGTATCATTAGATGCCTATTCCTGTATTGTTAGGCATGATCATCAGAGGTTTCAGATATATATATGTATATTCTTGATTTGCAGGTCTCTGATGATGTTGTTCTCGTCCTTGAACTGACTTGTAAAGCATCTCATCAATCACTCCCTATTCTTCCTTCATGCTTTAGGGGGCATCTATTACACAGTATTTTGTCATGTCTCATGTTCACTCCCTGTGCCATATCCCAAAGTGCCAAAAAATTGACTACTGTGTAAAATATTCATCATGATATACAGACCAAAACCTCCCTGACGAATCAAAGGAAAGCTGCCCTGAAATCACTCTGGAGAAAGTTGCCTTAAAACCTAATTTTAGGCATCAGCGTGTTTTGCTCCATTGTCTGCCCATGCTGATGGCAGGTTGCTCAGTTATACACTCTCATTGCTAGCGCAGGTTTTCATAGGAAAACTCATGCTAGCCTCCTTCTAGTAGGTTTTCCCTAACTAGAGGAGAATCTTTGTGATCTAGAGGCTTCCAGAACGACGAGTTGGATGTTTTTTGTTGTGGGTGTGGTTGAATTCTCCCAATAATACCCTTTGATATTATCCCTATGAGCTTCCTCCTTCATATGTGGACCTTTCTCTATCTTTAGCGAGGTCTTAACTCCCTCTCCCTGTCTATAAATTCATTCCCCTCCATTCCTAAGTGGTTGGTAATTTATTGTTGCATCCCTAAGCTGAGCTTATACTTACATGCTTCCCATTTCTAGCTTGGAGAAGGATTGCTTTAAGATTCTTTGCTTGGACTTGGACATCCACCCAAAATAATGCCTTAACATCATGGTATAGGTTGTATGCTTCCCTTTTCAGTTTCTTACTATATACCATTGTTGGTTCACTTTCCATAAATGTTTGTGTTGATGCTTCATTTATCTAAATGCTCCTTGATAAATTAAGTGGATTACATTTGAATTATGTTGGTTGCACTTTTATGCTTTGTTGTGTTCTTGGTCTCTTGTGTTGGTATTCAAACGCCATGAGCAGCAAGGATTGATCCTGAGGGAGCAAGCAATTAAGATCTTCAACAAAGGATTACATCATAGCATCAGAAAGAGGTAGGTCTCCTTCCTCTTCTTTAATTTCGATTGTAGTATAGGAAAGTGTCTTGTAGATTGTCTCGTTTGTTGATAGACCCACTCATTGGGCTAGATGGATCATCTTTGTCCGCAAAGAGGATTTTCCATCACAACAATCCAATAGTCATTTTGAAGGCATCACCCCCTTTAAGGTACAATTTAACTTTGACATTCCTATATTTGAAGGATAGATAGACGCAGATGCTCTAGATAGAAGGTTAAATCTATTGGAATGATATTTTTTGGTCCATATTTTTTTTTATAGGGAAAATATTATTTTTTCTCTCCTCAAAGTCACCTCCCATATAAAGGACTAGTGGAAAACTTATTATGACTATAGGTACAAGGAGGAACCCTCACTACTTTTAGTCACACCCTCTTGAATTTTTTTTTTGATATGTTGCAAAGGAAAAATATTACCCAGTTGGGAGCTATGAAGATAAGTACATAAAGTGAACCACACTACAGGAAGAAAGGAACTAAGATGTGCCAAATTTTATGAATATTTAACATATCCTATGCACAAATTTGGGTATCAAGGATTTTGAGTGGTATCTGGTACTCAAGTACCGTGGCTCTCTACACAAATACATCCAGGTAGAAATGCAGTTCCTGGACATATCCTCACTTGGAACAACATATTGATATGTTGTTGTAGAAATTCTGCAAATTCTTTACAAATCTCGCTCTAAGACCATGTAGAAAATCTGACTGTAGATTAACCCGATAATGCAATATAACCAAAGCAAAATACTATAATCTACTTCTACTATCAAATTGCGGAAGCTTAAAGATCAAGCTGAATCAGAGCTAAACACATATAACCAGAAGAGGAAGAATCATTACACATGAAAATACTTTGGGGAAAGCCTTAGCTAAAAACCCCACTACTTGTATTATCATACAAGGTGGAAATATATCAGAATTATACAAAACCTTAGCTCTAACAGCTAGCCAGCTCTCAGTACAATCCTCCTGGATGCTCACAAGAAAACTTGGCTTCTTACAAGCCTTTCTCTCTGCCCTCCAAGCTCCTATTTCTTTGTGTTGTTTCTCCTAGGTGATCCTCCTATTACCAAGTGGAAAACTCTCAACCAAGTGGAACACTCATCTCACACCCTGTCAGAACTGCGCAATCCTCAAGGAACCTTGTTCTTTCTGCATGGATGAGTTTCCTTTATAGGGAAACTCATGCAACTGATAGTAACCTTTCCTTGACATTTAGCTCAACTGGGTCTTTCTCTAATTAGACATGCATGAGTTATTGATGAGAGAATCTTTAGTTATGTAGAGTACACTAGTTGGATGCATGCATGCATTAACTGACTAAACTCACAGTTAGTTCCTCAAACAGTTTGGAACTAATTTAACTAGACTTAACTCAGTAAACTGAGCTAACTAATTACAATTCAAATATAACTCATCCTTATCTCCTTAATTAAGGGATAATCTCCTTAATTTAAGGGATAATTGTTGCATGACTTCACAAGACTTCTAGCTTGAATTTCTCCAACTAATTAACTCAAGATGAATTATTAATTATTTTTCAAGTAGCTGGTGAGACTAAATTCGAATTTTAATTCTCAATTTTAATTCAAGGACAAATTAAAATTGGAATATTCTGGATTCTATTTTTATCATTTCTTGTTGCTATTTTCAACACTCCCTCTCAACAAGAAAGGAATTCAACTCGATCCCGATCCTGAACCTTTGGAATGTTCTACTTGCAACACTTCTCTCTAGTGTTTTTTCTCCAGCAACTCCATAAACAAAATAACATCCAACCTGAATCAGAATGATGCCTTTGTCATCAAAGTCTCTGACTGTTATTGCCTCTGTCGACTGAAAACTTTGCGCTTTTGTTGACTCAACCTTTCTGCATTGGTGTCAATCCTTCTCTGCACTCTTCAGTATTTGACTGCTCTAGCCTCTATCACTTTGATCTCTGACTGCATTAATCCCACTTATTCCTCCCACTACTATGTACTTTGGGCTCCCGTAGCAAGGTAATATCCATGAGATAAAACCTCTCAATGGACCGTGCCCAATTTCAGCCTTCATGAGACTATCACTTCACATCGCCCCACCTCACCCCTGGAGGTATGGTTGCATGTGATCCCTCTGCCCACTTGGCTTGAAATTTCCCACTAATGGAGGTCTCTGCATGAGTGGATGCCTCCACTCGGTCTCCTCTTAGCATCTCCAATTGTGGCTCCTCCACAATTGTCTAAGACTTCTTCTAGGTATGCATGTTGAGAGGTAATTTCCTCTCCCTCTCAACCACCAAGTCTCTAATAGTTTCCTTGCTCCTCAAGGCTTTGCATGCATCTTGAACCTCAAGTGCATACAAGTTCTTAACTCGTGAACCAATCTGTTTCACCTGTCCCGTGGTGATGTGTCTAAGGAAAACCTTTCCTTTACTAAAGACAACATTGTAGCCATTGTCCTCCAACATCATGACTGATACCAAGTTCTTCTTTAGTCTAGGCACATACTTCACATTTGTCAAGGTGATAGGAGCTCCATGCTCCCTCTGAAAAGAAATCGTGCCCACTCTTGAAACACTATACCTTTCGTTGTCACCCATCACTATGCCATCTTGAGGTGTTTCTCCTCCAAGGTACTGAATAAATCATGTGGAATGAGGCTCCACTGTCAAGATACCAAACACAACCCATCATCGATGACACCATGCATGCGATGAGGGTAAAGTCCATTTTGAACTGAGAGGCTAATGCTTCACCTTTCGATCCTTCCTAGGATCCCTTCTTTGACTTCTTCGATGGGAAATTAGTCACATAATGTCCCATCTCAATTGAAGTATGATATGAATTTGATTTACACCTGCAACCCCGAACTTCAAACTTCAAATTCTCTTCTCCATATATTATTCACAGCTCCGATAAACTTTGCTCCAATACCATGTAGAAATTCTGCAAATTCTCTACAAATCTCGCTCTAAGACCATGTAGAAAATTTGACTGTAGATTAACCTGATAATGCAATATAACCAAAACAAAATACTATAATCTACTTCCACTATCAATTTGTAGAAGCTTAAAGATCGAGCTGAATCAGAGCTGAACACATATAACCAGAAGAACAATAATCATTACACATGAAAATAATTTGGGGAAAGCCTTAGCTAAAAACCCCACTATCTGTATTATCATACAAGGTGGAAATACATCAGAATTATACAAAGCCTTAGCTCTCACAACTATCCAGCTCTCAGTACAATCCTCTTGGATGCTCACAGGAAAAATTGGCTTCTCACAAGCCTTCCTCTCTGCCCTCCAAGCTCCTATTTCTTTGCGTTGTTTCTCCTGGGTGATCCTCCTATTACCAAGTGGAAAACTCTCAACCAAGTGGAACACTGATCTCTCACACTAATCTCACACCTTGTCAGAACTGCGCAATCCTCAAGGAACCTTGTTCCTTCTACATGGATGAGTTTCCTTTATAGGAAAACTCATGCAACTGATAGTAACCTATCCTTGACATTTAGCTCAACTTGGTCTTTCTCTGAATAGAGATGCATGAGTTACGGATAAGAGAATCATTAGTTATCCGGAGTACACTAGTTAGATGCATGCATGCATTAATTGACTGAACTCACAATTAGTTCCTCAAACAGTTTGGAACTAATTTAACTGGACTTAACTCAGTAAACTAAGCTAACTAATTACAACTCAAATATAACTCATCCTCATCTCCTTAATTAAGGGATAATCTCCTTAATTTAAGGGATAACTGTTGCATGACTTCACAAAGACTTCTAGCTTGAATTTCTCCAACTAATTAACTCAAGATGAATTATTAATTATTTTTCAAGTAGCTGGTGAGACTAAATTCGAATTTTAATTCTCAATTTTAATTCAAGGACAAATTAAAATTGGAATATTCTGGATTCTATTTTTATCATTTCTTCTTACTATTTTCAACAGTTGTCAAGATTGAGCATAAATTTAAACAGAAGAAGTGAGACTTTGGATTTGTGAATCTATTGACACTATGATCAACACCCTCCAAAATTTTGCCTACATGGAGCCTACTAACAATCTCACATTACGTCATTCCATAATCCCTTCAGAGTAGATTGATGATTTGTAAAAGTTTTAAGTCTTCTTCCTAGTTTTAAACTATCAATTCACTTTCCCACACACATACTTTTTCTTTGATGAGTTCATCAACACACTTCCTTTATGAAAGCTTGAACATGTGCATGTATGATGTTCAACTCATCTCAACAGTTAGTGTTCACTTTCATTAACAGTCTCCTTCACTTTTATTACAATGGTACTTTTAGTTCAGTGAGTTTTCTCAATCGTTTCTTTTGTGCACCGTCACTTTCACAAGTCTCGATTTTACATTCACAATTGTCACTTTTACTCACTTTCACTTTAATAAGTGTCATTTTCATGTTATCTTCGCTCTGGCATGTGTCGATTTTAACGTTGTTCACATTTTACAAATGTCATCTTCATGCAGGTTTCACTTTTGTTGTTTCGCTCCTGCATGTGTCACACCTTTTCACATCACCAAAGTTAGTTCTGGCACACCCTTCTACATCACATTTTCTTACATATCATTGGAATATGCACTAGACACATTCTTACATCTTAACGCACCTTTTGGTCACAGTCGTAACTCCTTTCATAACTTGTGTTTTAAGTGTTGTATTGTCGCGCTTACAAATAGGTGTTGCTTGGCTCTCGTTTCAAGGTGTGATTAATGTTCATGTGTCCCATGCATTCTGTTGGCTTTTATTGATGGTATTTGTGTATGTGATCCATGTTTGAATCGTGTTAGGATGCATTTCTTTCTCCTACTCTATTGGTCCCACACTTATCCATTTTGGGAGCTCTTCTTGGTCCTCCTACTCAGTGCAAGTTGTAAAGGCATTAGCCCTCTTACTAGGTATGAGTGCAACTTATTCATGAGCTCCATTGATGTATCTATTATTCCCACACTTTTTTACTAAGTATTTTCTAAGGTCTCCTCCCTCTCACATTGCATTAGTACTTCATATGAGAAGTTACCTAGCCTTTTGCTGCCTCCCTCAGTGAAAAAGTGCACTTCATAAGGACAAGGACCTTCTCTCCCTTCAAAACCACAATTCAAAAACAATGAAGTCCACTTCAAAACAATGAAGAAAACTTCAGAATAATGAAGCAAACTTCGGATCAACAAGGCGCACCTTGGATCAACAAGGACCTTCAGTGATCTCTTAAAAAAGTGCATGGCACAATCGTGAAGCATGAGTGCATGGTGCCATCATGAAGCTTAAAGCCTCCATGATTCCCTCTTCCCTTAGAGTGCATGGTGGAGTCATGAATATTGAAGCCTTCATTTGAGCGTACTCCTTCAACTTGAAGAACTACGCCCTCCTTGAGCACATGAGCACGTCGTGAACCAATGAATGATTTCTCCTTCGTGCTTTGACTATGCAACCTACACCTTGCTAGTTCCTCTTAAGCGCACTAGTGCACTAGGAAGGCTCGAAGCTTGACCCTTTCATTCCTTCATTTTGTGCCCTTGTGCCCTCATTAGTCCCTTTGAGCACACAAGTGTACCCTGAACCAATGAATGATTCTCCTTCGTGCTTTGACTATGCACCCTGCGCCCTGCTAGTTCCTCTTGAGCACACTAATGCACTACGAAGGATCAAAGCTTGACACTTTCATTCCTTCATTTTGTGTCCTTATGCCATGCTTAGTCTCTTTGAGCAAACAAGTGCACCCTAAACCAATGAATGAATCTCTTTCACACTTCGGATTTGTGCCCTGAGCCTTTGAGTTCTCTCTCTCACTTGTTTGAGCGCACAAGTGCACCTTTAAGGCCTCTTGTGAGCCTTGACCTTTAACTACCTATAGAATAACAAAAATGAACAGTGGAGCTTTCCTAATGCACTAATGAGTTTGATTGTGCCCTCCTAATCAAGCCTCCTTCTTTTAACCCTCTCACAGGCCTATCATGATTTGATCATTCCATGAGCTAGGTAGTGATACAATAGATGATTATAAGACTGATTTTTCCTTGTCATGAATGATTTTCATTAGCAAGGGTACCTTCCTAGCTTGACAAGATGATCTGAATATGGGAAAACTTGTTAATGCTATACAATATCCCTCATCATTATTTTAAAATGTGTTTAGGATCATCTCAAATTAACTAAAATTGTGAAGGATTATGTGTCAAGTGTTATGTTCCTTTTATGAGTAATTCATGAGGTTAATTAGTTGTTTAAAAACACATATATAGCAAGTAAAAGGCAGAGAAATAAAACACAGCAAACTCATAACGCAAAGTTGATAAAGGAGTTCACCCCTCTTAGGCTATATATCCTTGGACCTACTTCAATGGCTAGGCCCTCCTTAGATTAATGGTAAATTATATGATTACATGCACCTACAGTGCTCCAATGTCTTTTCAACCTGCTCCATTGGATTTAGAAGACCCAAAAACCCAAAAAATAACTCTCCAAGCTCTGCAATTTGACTTCAGTTGATCTAGGCTTGACCTCCTCTCCTAGTGGCCCTAGGGTTCCTTAAACTTCAACATAAAATAATCACGTACATAATTTCCTTTCTTCCTTTGCAACTTGTTCCATTGTGTTTAGAGCATCCAAATCATCTAGGAATGACTCTTTCTGAGCCAAAATTAGTTGAAAACTGCCAAAGTTATGGCTTCTTTAGTTTTTCTTAGGAAATCTCCACTAAATCAGGAAAAAATCCAGTTAACTCTGCCAAATTTGGAGTTAGCTCCAGATTTTTTGGCTCAACCAAAAGATCTGCCAACTTAATCCTGTCATTAATTAGTATAAGTATGGTTTAATAAGCCACTAATCCTGCTTAGCACATTAATCTGGTCGTTAGAATAAAATGCTAATGATTAAGGTAATGTTGGTCACATGCGGAAATCAAGGTTAACTCTAGTGGTTAATGCTACCTCCCAATCCGTCGGCGGTTAACATTAAATTTTAATGGTTAGTGTTTTGAGGTTGGTCACATTCTAGCGGTTAACTCCAAACCTCAACGCATTTAACATTTAAATAGCAATTGCACCCTTTACATGTTAAGACATAAGGTTGTGGTATGGCGTTAAGACATGGTTCTTGTTCAAGCGAGGTCACGGGTTCGACTCCCCGGCCGACCGTATAAAATTTTAACCGACCTTTGAGAGGGCACATGGTAGCCTCCGAGCTTGCCATGTATCACCCTCTCATTGGTCCACCAAATTCACTTTAACCAATTACGTGTCGCCACTTGTCACGATATAGTTGGTCCACATATGGGAATATTCTTTTTGTTGACTGGGTTGTACGGATGCCTAGTCAACATCCTAGTCACAAAATTTTACCTATTTGACCAAACAATTAGAACGTGATATCTTTCGCATACGAACCCTGTTTTGAGTGAAACGAGTTGCATTGGGATTGTATTGCCAAGACAAGCATTTTCGTTCAGTTTTTTATTGATTCTGAGCACTTTGATTTTCGAGCTAATTTTTGCCCCTAATCTAGATTTTGATCACTCCTTCCCACGGACAGGCTTTTGGACCCACAAAAGTTGGTTTTCTGATGACAGTTGAATAATCTTCTCCTTCCCAAGTTCTATGATCCAGGTGGATGTTGGTGGCCACCCACCTATCCCACTTTCACCCCCACAATTGTCCCTTTCAGTTTTTTAGTTTCCGTAATTGTAGCACAATTTACTATTTTTAGCAGTTTTTCGGGTCCTGAACTTCCGGAGCCGTTTTGAGGCCCTAAACGACATTTTTTGGGAAATATGGGAGAAAAATGGGTCTATGGACTGATGCTTCTCTTCTCAAAGTTGTAGTGCTCGGATAGATCTTTCTAACGAGCTATCGTACGCATCAAACGGAGATCGTATGCCAAAGTTACGACCCTGGGAAATTGATGTACCAATTTACCCAAACGGGGCCCACAATTTGGCATTTCATCTTCTAAGGTTAGGTTTTGGGATGTTAAGGGTTTTCCATTGTTTCTCAACAATAAATAGGCCTTCGAGCCTCATTGTAACACAGTTTAGAGGTATGTAGCTACCACATCACTTCTCAGAGATAAGATACCATCGCCCTAGCTAGTTTATTTCTATTTCCGTTTGTAAGCATATTTCAATATTTCACATTAATGAAATGAAGTATTATTTCCACTACATCTCTGTGTTTATGGTTATCTCTGTAATTTGTTGCATTCTTGTTTAAATCCGGATCAGTGGTATCAGAGCGGTCTGCTTTTTTTCTCTATTTTTCTTTGCATGTCCCCAACGAGGTCAGGATATAAGGAGTTAGGGCTTGAACTGGTCGAACCTTTGCAAGACCAACCTCACAAATCCTGACACCCTCCCATGGCAGATGAGAAGAAATATAGGGGGGTAGGATATCCTATCAAAATCTTGCTCTAAGAAGCCCTCGAGCGGTAAAGGAACGTAATGATGGATAGCGTTGTGCAAATCCTTCATCAGCTTCCCAGAGGCGACGCATCGGTGCCACACCGTTTAAGGTACAAGTTAATTTTGAAATCCCCATCTTCGAGGGTTAAATAGACACAGATGCCATAGATAAATGGTTAAATCAGCTAGATGAGTATTTTTCTATTCATGAATTTTCGAGTTGGGAAAAAATTATTTTTTCTCTTCTCAAAGCAGCCCCCCCCCCCCCGTCAAGGACTAGTGGGAAACCTACTGCGAGCAGAAGAATGAAAGTACGGGCTCAATATTTTCAGTTGCACCCACTTGGGATTCATTCCGGGATGTTGTCAAGGAGCAGTACTACCCTGTCAAAAGCTATGAGGACAAATACATCAAATGGACCACACTGCGGCAGGGAAGGGACCAAGATGTGCCAGAGTTCACAAACATTTTTCATACCCTTTGCACACAGTTGGATATTAAGGACTCTCAACTACATTTGGTACTCAAATACTGTGGCTGCCTACATAGATACATCCAGGAAGAGATGGAGTTCCTGAACATCTCCTCGCTCAGCACAGCATATCAATATGCTGTCAAAATCGAGCAAAAGTTCAAATAGAAGAAGCGAGACTTTGGATCTGCAAATCCGAAGACCAAAGGACAAAGCCAAGGCAGGGTGACACAAGACAACCCATTGAAGCAGCAAGAAAAGAACAACACCACGAAGTCAAAGAAGGACACAAGAAAGTGGTGTGAGTTTCAAAAGAGTCCCACTCATAACACAAGTGAGTGTCGGACTAAGAAGTAGCTGGTGGCCGAGTTGAAGGCTTCAGAATCAGATGCATGTTCTAACCTTGAGTCAGAACCCGACAAGAGGAATGGAAAAGGGAAGTAGATCATTGATGCGGAGCCCAGCATCACTGTTGCCACCACCAAGATATAGAAGAATGAGCTCGAAGACCCAGAGGAGGGAGAGCGTCTTTTCCACTCACAGATGTGGGTGAAGGGTTCGCCGCTGCAATTCATTATTGGCAGTGGCAGCCAAAAGAACCTCATTTCAGCAGAGGTCATGATGCAGTTGGGCCTACTGACTACACCACACTCGCAGTCGTACAGTATTGGGTGGCTTCATTAAGGACAAGATCTCAAAGTTCACCGGCAATGTCGCCTTCCCTACAGCATCAAGCCCTTCACAAACGAGGTATTGTGTGATGTTACACCTCTGAATGTTTGTGATATACTATTAGGCCATCCATACTTGTGGAGGTGACATGCTGTGTATGATTCAAGGCCTCGTGCTGTCATTATTTCTTTGAATAATTCGTTATATAGGATACTGAAGGTAGCCCCAGCTATCGCCACCTCTTTGATCACTGCCAAGAAAGGTAGCAAGCTCATCTCACAGACTAGGGAAATTATTTTATGTCTGATTCACTCCCAAAGTAAGGGGAAGGTCGTCGCCACATCCATGACCCTCGCAAAGGGTTCCTCCACGCAGCAGTAGCAACAGAGGGATACGGTCATGAAAGAACACAGGAACAACTTCTCCTCAGCTACAGGGGTACCACACAAGCTTCAGGTGGGCAACAAAGTCTGGTTGCATTTGCAGAAAGAACGCCTTACAAGAGCCCATCAGAAGCTCCGACCACTCTGACATGGCCCTTACAATATTACCAAGGCTATGGAAAACAATGCTTTGGAGCACATCATTCCTCCATTCCATCATTTGCACCGAGTGTTCAATGTGGATTGTCATCAACCATGCTTCCCACCATTTCTGGACACAACAGAGATTGCAGAACAGCTCACTAGAGACCCAGCTTAGCAGAAGCTTCCTCATCTTAAGGAGGAACTCAACGTAATGGGGACCATTGCTTCCTAAGGGGGGAGGAATGATCCAGGTGGATGTTGGTGGCCACCCACCTATCCCACTTGGACCCCACAATTGTCCCTTTTAGTTTTTCAGTTTCCGTAATTGTAACACAATTTACTATTTTTAGCAGTTTTCCAAGTCCTTAACTTCCGGAGCCGTTTTGAGGCCCTAAACGACAATTTTTGGGAAATCTGGGAGCAACATGGTTCGATGGTCCAATGTTGCTCTTCCCAAAGTTGTAGTGCTTGGATAGATCTTTCTAATGAGCTATTGTACGCATCAAATGGAGATCGTATGCCAAAGTTACAACCTCGGGAAATTGTTGTACCAATTTACCCAAACGGAGCCCACAATTTGGCATTTCATCTTCTATGGTTAGGTTTTGGGATGTTAAGGGTTTTCCATTGTTTCTCAACAATAAATAGGCCTTTAAACCTCATTTTAACATAGTTCAGAGGCATGTAGCCGCCACATCTCTTCTCATAGGTAAGCTACCATCACCCTAGCTGGTTTATTTCCGTTTCTATTTGTAAGCCTATTTCAGTATTTCACATTAATAAAATGAATTAGTATTTCCGCTACATCTCTATGTTTATGGTTATCTCTATAATTTGTTGCGTTCTTGTTTAAATTTGGATCAGTGGTATCAGAGCGATCTTCTTTTTTTCTCTGTTTTTCTTTGCATGTCCCCAACGAGGTTGGGATATAAGGAGCTAGGGCTTGAACTGGTCGAACCTTTGTAAGACTAGCCTTACAAATCTCGACACCCTCCCATGGTGAATGAGAATAAAGATGAGGGGGCAAGAGATCCTATCAAAATATTGCTCAAAGAAGCCCTCGAGTGACAAAGGAACGCGATGATGGATAGCTTTGCACAAATCCTTCAGCGGCTACCCAAAGGCGACGCATCGACTTCCAACAGCTACTCTAGAAACGCCACACTGTTTAAGGTACAAGTTAATTTTGAAATCCCCATCTTCGAGGGTCAAATAGATGCAGATGCCGTAGATAAATTGTTAAATATGCTAGATGGGTATTTTTCTATTCATGAATTTTCGAGTCGAGAAAAGATTGTTTTCGCTCTTCTCAAAGTAGCCCCCCATGTCAAGGACTGGTGGGAAACCTACTGCGAGCAGAATAATGAAAGTACGGGCTCACTCTTTTCAACCACACCCACTTGGGATTCCTTCTAGGATGCCATCAAGGAGCAATACTACCCTGTCAAAATCTATGAGGACAAATACATCAAATGGACCACATTGCGGCAGGGAAGGGACCAAGATGTGTTGGAGTTCACAAACATTTTTCATACCCTTTGCACACAGTTGGGTATCAAGTACTCTGAGCTGCATTTAGTACTCAAATAGCATGGCTACCTACACAGATACATCCAGGAAGAGATGGAGTTCCTGAACATCTCCTCGCTCGGCACAGCGTACCGATACGCTGTCAAAATTGAGCAAAAGTTCAAACAGAATAAGCGAGACTTTGGTTTTGCAAATCCGAAGACCAAAGGACAAAGCCAAGGTAGGGTGACCCAAGACAACCCATCGAAGCTGCAAGAAAAGAACAACACCATGAAGTCGAAGAAGGATGCAGGAATGTGGTGTGAGTTCCACAAGAGTCCCACTCATAACACAAGTGAGTGTCGAACCAAGCAGTCATTGGTGGCCGAGTTGAAGGCTTCAGAATCATATGCATGTTCTGACCCTGAGTCAGAACCAGACAAGGGGAATGGCAAAGGGAAGCAGATCATTAATGCAGAGCCTAGCATCATTGTTGCCACTGCCAAGATCCAGAAGATTGAGCTCGAAGACCCAGAGGAGGGGGAGCGTCTTTTCCACTCACAGATGTGGGTGAAGGGTTTGCCGCTGCAATTCATTGTCAACGGTGGAAGCCAAAAGAACCTCATTTCAACAGAGGTCGTGAGGTGGTTGGGCCTACCGACTGCACCACACTCACAGCCATACAGCATTGGATGGCTTCATGAAGGACGAGATCTAAAAGTTCGCCAGCAGTGCCGCCTTCCCTGCAGCATCAAGCCCTTCACAGACCAGGTATTGTGTGATGTTATACCTCTAGATGTTTGTGATGTATTATTAGGCCAGCCATACTTGTGGAGGCGACATGCTATGTATGAGTCAAGACCTCGGGCTGACATTATTTCTTTGAATAATTCATTATACAGGTTACCAGAGGTGGCCCCACCTACTGTCACCTCTTTGATCACTACCAATAAAAGCAGCAAGCTCATCTCACAGACTAGGAAATTTATTTTATGTCTGGTTCACTCCCAAAGTAATGGGAAGATCGTCACCACATCCATGACCCCCACAAAGGGTTCCTCCACACAGCAGTAGCAACAGAGGGATACGGTCATGAAAGAACACAGGAACAACTTCTCCTCGACTACAGGGGTACCACACAAGCTTCGGGTGGGCAACAAAGTCTAGTTGCATATGCAAAAAGAACACCTTACAAGAGCCCATCAAAAGCTCTAACCACTCCGACATGGTACTTACAGCATTACTAAGGCTATGGAAAACAATGCTTTGGAGCACAAAATTCCTCCATTCCTTCACTTACACTAAGTGTTCAATATGGATTGTCATCGACCATGCTTCCCACCATTTCTGGACACATCAGAGATTGTAGAACAGCTCACCAGAGACCCAGCTCAACAGAAGCTTCCTCATCTCAGGGAGGAACTCAACGTAATGGGGACCATTGCTTCGTAAGGGGGGAGGAATGATCCAGGTGGATGTTGGTGGCCACCCACCTATCCCACTTGCACCCCCACAATTGTCCCTTTTAGTGTTTCAATTTCCATAATTGTAGCACAATTTACTATTTTTAGCAGTTTTTCGGATCCCGAACTTCCGAAGCCATTTTGAGGCCCTAAACGACATTTTTTGGGAAATCTGGAAGCAACATGGGTCCATGGACCTATGTCTCTCCTCCTAAGTTGTAGTGCTCGGATAGATCTTTCTAACGAGCTATTGTACGCATCAAACAGAGATCGTATGCAAAGTTACGACCCCGGGAAATTGATGTACCAATTTACCCAAACAGGGCCCACAATTTGGTGTTTCATCTTCTAGGGTTAGGTTTTGGGATGTTAAGGGTTTTCCATTGTTTCTAAACAATAAATAGGCCTTCGAGCCTCATTGTAACATAGTTCAGAGGCATGTAGCCGCCACATCTCTTCTCAGAGATAAGATACCATCGCCCTAGCTGGTTTATTTCCATTTCTGTTTGTAAGCATATTTCAGTATTTCACATTAATGAAATGAAGTATTATTTCCGCTACATCTCTGTAATTTACTGCGTTCTTGTTTAAATCCGAATCATTCTATCAATCGATTCTACTTGAAAAAATCTCCATGAAACTACTTGGGTTCACTGACATGCCTTGCCTTGCAAATGGCTTGGCACCTCAACCAATGTTCTCCTTTTGCTACTGGCCTAATCCAACACTTGTTGGCTGCTTGTTGATTAAACATCTTGTTGTACCAAAGTGATCCCTCGATGCTTGGAAAGATCACTGATGGCCTTCCCACTGAGAATCATGTTCCTCCTTTGCATCACATGCATTCGATGCAAGCTTCTCCTTGGAAACCACTTTTCCAAGTTAAGCCCATCTAAGTGAACTACAACAATGAGTTCTACTATCAGGAATAACAAGAAAATAAATGACCATTCTTTTACCTCCACGATTCCAAATTCCACATTTGGAAGAATGCATTCGCCATCTCTTTCTCTTCTTGGCATCAACACATCAAATCGCATTATAGACCATTTGATATTTTACAAGGGCTGCAATTTTTTTTCCATTTTTGTCCACTTTTGCTTCTTGATTCCATCAATCCTCCAATATTAACATGCTGCTCATGTCATGATTTGAGAATGAAGGCTAATCATGAGCCTCTTGCTCAAGCATGGACCTTCCAAAATCCTGCGACATCTTGTCACAAAAAAACACCATTGACCTTGAAAACCACTCATGCAAGAATATAACTTGACAACTTCTTCTTTTTGCTTCTTCAAAGCGACAGATGTCACATCATGTGAACATCACCATGTACTCTTACATCTTGGAGTATAAACCATGTTGGTGTTTATTCGATGGTTTACTAACCACAAGTTGACAAAACATGCTTCTTCAAAGCAACTAACTTTCAAGTCAAGCAAAAGCATGTACAACAACTTGATGATTTACAACAAGAATTCCACATTCTCATGAAACAATTCATCACATCTCCCTTTCATCTTTGGAGACAAAATCAACTCTTCCAAGTCGGTATAACATACATGTAACAATCAATCGACCACACAAGGTGACACTCATGCATATGCAAATGATCAACACTCTCAAGTTGACAACATACATGTAACAATCAATCGACCAATCAAGTCAATCCCTCATGCATGTTCAATCACAATGAAACTATTAAAATTTCCATTGTTCACACACACAAAGTCTCATGCATGTATACAATTCTCAACTATCTCACAAGTACAATCACAAGTACAAGAATCCCATTGGTATGTACAAGTACTTAAAGAGATTAAATGACTAAATTTGTTGCAACAAAGTGAGTCAACATACTCCACTTTCTAGCACCTTCCTGGCATAAACATGCAAGTTCAAGAATGCAACATGCATGCAAATTTGTAGTTTCAAATTACCATCTTTGTTGCATCTAAGTGAGTCAACATAACTCTTCTTTTCCAACATCTTTATTCATGCAATAAGCAACATAATTTGAGGAGAAAATAAATGCATCCAAATAACAAGGAAATGCATCAATAAGGCAAAATTTTCATCAATTATCAAAAGAAATTCAAGGCCTTAATTGGTTAAGAAATCTAACCATCTCTTTCCAAACCATTTCAATGGTGCTTCTTTCAATCACACTTAATCATGTGTATCATTCTGACACACATCAATTATGGAATCCTCTTTTCCATTCTTGCCAAAATCTCTCTGTACCTTCTTCAAATGTCATGGATGAGTTATTGGATGCAAAGTCCAACACTTGTCTACAAGATGACCCTGCATATGGCAACGAGTGAAAATAATTGCATCTTCTCTTCAACATGGTTTCCATTATCTAATGGACCTTTGGCTTTCTGTATCTTTTGTTTTGAATGTTTCCTGTGTATGCTATCCTCTTCCAACACCTCGAAAAAGTATGGTTATTCGAACCACAAAAGGAACGTGTAAATTTTCTCCAAATCTTATGTGAAGATTTACCATGTTTATCATAATCAAAAGAAACTTGATTAAAGGCATATTTATACCTTGCACATTTACCTTTGTCACCTTCTTGATGAGGTGAATTTGATGAGGTAGTGGCTCTCTTTGGAATATGAATAATGGTTTCAATGACCTTAGATTTTCAACATCCTCTTGTTTTCCATTTCCACTAGTTGCATGCTTATGAGCATCTTCTTGCAAAGTGGGTATAAAACTTTTGCATTCCTCATGAACACAAACTTCATGAGCTTGAGGTAATGAACATGTAATGGAAGTCCTTCTTGGAACACCTTCATGTGCCTCCTTGGCTTTGGAGAATTCTCCATCACGTTGTCCATAACCAAGACCCAAATACCTAGGCCTTTCCTCAACAACAATTGGCTCAACTATGCCTTGTGCATGTTTACCTAACCCTTTACCTTCATAGACCATCTTCATCAATAATTTGGACCCTATAACTCTAGTGTGTCTTTCAAAAGCACCAAAACATTCATTTTGAGAGGAAATTGAAGATAAAATTGAATTTCGTACCTCATTTTCATGCACATACTTGGCTAGGATTTCCTTGGCATCATGGAGTTGAATCTACATCTCATGCATCTTTTCAAGAAGCTCTTGCTTCTTGTCCTTCATGGCCATCAACTCCTCTTGAAGTATAGTGTTCTCCTTCCTATCTTCATACAACTCTTCCACCATATCTCTCATGATGATAAGCTCTTGCAATATCTCTAAATCAAAGAGTCTTGCTAAGGAAGATGGATTAAAAACATCACTTATTGAAGTTGTCATCACATAAACTTGTACACAGTTAAATTTTCCTTGCACAAATACAAAACCAATAGCTAATTTTCTAGCTAACCTTGGAAAACCATGTCAGGGTTAAAATGAGCTAACAGTGCTCTGATACCAACTTGATCTGAATATGGGAAAACTTGTTAATGCTATGCAAGCTCCCTCATCAGTATTTTAAAATGTGTTCAGGATCATCTCAAATTAACCAAATTGTGAAGGATTATGTGTCAAGTGTTATTTTCCTTTTATGAGTAATTCATGAGGTTAATTAGTTGTTTAAAAACACATATACAACAAGTATAATGCAGAGAAATAAAACACAACAAACTCATAGCACAAAGTTGATAAAGGACTTCACCCCTCGTGGGCTACATCTCCTTGGACCTACTTCAATGGCTAGGCCCTCTTTGGATTAATGGTCAATTCTCTGATTACATGCACCTAGAGTGCTCCAATGTTATGGCTTCTTCAGTTTTTCCTAGGAAATCTCCACTAAATCTGGAAAAACTCCAGTTAACTCCCCAAATTTGGAGTTAGCTCCTGATTTGTCAACTTTGCCAAAATATCTGCCAACTTAATCCTGCCATTAATTAGTGATAAGTATGGTTTAATTAACCACTAATCCTGCTTAGCGCATTAATCTGGCAGTTAGCATAAAATGCTAGTGGTTAAGGTAATGTTGGTCACATGCGGCGGTCAAGGTTAACTCTAGTGTTTAATGTTACCTCCCAATCCGTCAGCTGTTAGTGTTTTGAGGTTGGTCACATTCTAGTGGTTACCGCTAGCAGTTAACTCCAAACCTCAATGCATTTAACATTTAAATACAAATTGTGCCCTTTAGATGTTAATACCTAAGGTTGTGGTATGGTAGTAAGTCATTGCGCTTGTTCAAGTGAGGTCATGGGTTCGACTCCCTAGCCTGCCATATAGACTTTTAACCGACCTTTGAGAGGGCATGTGGCAGCCTCTAGGCTTGTCATGTGTCACCCTCTCATTGGTCCACCAAATGCATTTAACCAATTACGTGTCGCTACTTGTCACAATCCAGTTGGTCCACCTATGGGAATATTCCAAGAATATTCTAGGAATATTCCCTAGAATACTATTTTCATTGACTTGGTTGTACAGATGCCTAGTCAGCATCCCAGTCACAAAATTTTTCCTGTTTGACCAAACGATCAGAACACGATATCTTTCTCATATGAAATCCATTTTGAGTGAAACAAGTTGCATTGGGATCATATCACCAAGATGGACGTTTTCATTCAGGTTTTGATCAATTACGAGCACTTTTATTTTTGAGCTAATTTTTGCCCCTAATCTAGATTCTAATCACAGGTGATTCTCAAAGCAGATGGAAAGGAGAAAGCATAAAGTAAATCCTGCAAAGAAGAAGAACAAAAGAGAGCAATAATGGAGACATGAAGAATATCATAGACCGAGATAAAAAAGAAGAGATTGCATGATGCTTCAGAGGATTTTGATATCGATCAAAGACCCTTTGTAGGGTGAATATAAGCAACAAAGTGGATCTGTCATGAAGATTAAGCAGCAAGAAAGACAACTTGGCATTTCCACCACACCATGAAGTCCATGTCATCATTATCAAGTTGTAACATGTAGAAGTGTCATCATAATGGTTAATGTGTGTCCATGTGTCAAGCCACATCATCATGCAGAATGTAATGATGTATTGTCACGAAAAAGGACAAAATATAATGTATGGAAGTCCAAGAGTCATATCTGGAATATGAAAAGTCACTTAGTCACATATGGACAAAATGTCTTTAGGAGAAGTCCAAAAGTCACATAAATAAGTCCATGTGTCATTTAGAAGTTTAAGAGTTGCACAAATGTCCAAAGGTCATAATAGAAGTCTAAGAGTCATGATGGTAAGTCAAGAGTCGTGGGGATATGAAAGATCATTCCCCTTGTTATAAAAGAAACCTCATAACTCAAGCAAAGGGCTTTTTGGAGGCTTAATATTTGGAGAGTGGGTCTTGGCTTCTCTACTTGGCATAGGAGAGAAAAATGTTCTTTGGGGAAGCAAGAAGTGACTTAATGTTCCACTACTGGAACTAGTGCCTCATCATTGTAACTATGTACTTGGGTCTTTCACCTTATAAATGAAGCTCAATGAGCCAACACATTTTCATGCATGTATTGTGAATATATTAGGATTGTTCTTTAGATGTTTTTTATATATGTTTCGCTCATATGTACTAAGGAAATTGAACTATTTTGATGGCCTTGGTACTTACCTTGTTGAAGGTGTGTTGTATGTGGTTTAATGATCATTGTGTCTATGTGAACTATTTCGCTAGATAACTGATGAATCTTTCTTTGCTCGTGTCTCTCTCTTAAGTTAGTACTATTACTTCCTTCTAGAGGCTCACTTTTTTCTTTCCCACCCATGAAAGTCTCCTTTTACACATTACAATCGATGTTTCATAATGTCAACTTACTTGCTTGTTCAAGGGTTATGTATATAATCTCTTATGTTATTCATTGAAACCAAGGTGAACATTATAGTAATAGTGGTCGGGCCAATATTCTAGATTGGGCTCCTACTATAAACAGTGTGAGGTCTAATTGGGACTTCACACTGGGGAGACCCCTGTATGTTGGAAGCATCCAGCACCGTCAAGATTTTGGTGCTAGAAGGAGGGCCACATGAAAATTTGTGCCCATTGAGTTTGTTTTGAATCTCTTACCTTAAATGGCTCTTTCTCAAATTATAATCCCAGGAATTTTTTCTAAGGAGTTTTATTTTACCATCCTTCTGGTAATCATTCATGATTTGTCTCAATTCAAGTTTGATGGCGAGAGTGAACTAACTGTCCTTGGACACTTCTTTCAATTTATGTATTTTTGTCTCTCTAATGAAATTCATTGTAAGATGTCATGGCCAAGTTGTTCACCCTCACATTTAAAGGTCAAGTTAATAAATGGTGTCATATGTTACTTGCTTCTTCTATCCATTCAATGGAGCAACTTGTTAAGGAGCTTCGTGAAGCCTTTGGCAGGTGCGACTATCAAAATGTATGTGATAGAATTGATTTGCTCAAGTTGAAACCTGGTGAATCTGCAAAGGATTTTCTTAATCAATTTCTTCACATTTGTTGTGAATTTCCCGAGGGAGTTATTGATTCAGACTTCATTATGAAAATAAATCAGAATTTGATTATACTCTCTTTGAGACCTTTTGAATATGAACCCCTGGATAATTCTTTCTCCCCAAATTTTACAAACCGTGGGATACCTCAATCTTTTGAGGAGGAGCCTACTATCCCTTTTGTTCCTTGTCCTTCTCCTTTTCCAGTACCAATTTGGGTTCCCCCAGGTGATAATGATAAAGTTGGGAAATCTGAAAATAAAATTGTTGATCTGTACATTCAACCTCCATCCAATTCTTATGATCCACATCCTATTGAGGAAAACTTGGAATGGTTCAGTAATTGCATGGAGCCTAAAATGAAAAATTATTCCTCTAGTTTTCAAGATCGCATCAATATGCATAATTCAAGTCTTGAATTTGATTTAATTTCTTATACCCTTCAACCTCCATGTTTCCAAGAAAACTAGTGTCTATTTGATCTGCTAGTCCCTCTAAGACGGGTAGTTATCTTAGAAACAAACAATTCAAAGTAACTTGTGTTTTCCTTTATATATGATAGATAAGAGAGGAGCATAGAGCACCAACTTGAATCTTTCGCTTGGCTCCTTGCTTGTTTCCTCTCTCCTTTGATAGAGCTTGCTACTCCTTTCTCACTTGTCCCACTTTAAAGAACACCTATACAGGCAAAGCAACAGAACACCATCAGAGAATAGAGATCTATAATACCATAAACAATGCAGAATCAAAAGTACATTAACCATACAATTGCATTCAAAAATAGCAAGATTCACAAATACACAAGTATATGGAGGAAAACTCAAACAACTTTATTGATAGTAGAAATAGAAGAGAGGATTACAACCTAGCTGTCTAATCTAGCATCATCCTCCCAGCACAAAAGCCCTCTTCACCTCATGAAAAGAAAGATCACCCAACAATGCAATGTCTCAAAGAGAAACCAATAGCACTTCCTTACAAATTACAAAATTCCAGCCTTCAGATCTCTGACATGAGGGATCCATATATAGATATTTGCAGAGGGGTGAGGCAGCTTCTGGGTTTTTGATTGGTGTCATTTCACTGATAGTTCTTGGTTCCACTTGAATATTTCATGATCTCTTACTCATCCCTGGGTGAATTCAGAGAGGCAAGAGTCATATGAGGAGTTTCTAGAAGATTCTCTAGGTTTCCACTTAGCAAACTGTCTCTGCAATTTGTTTACTCTCGCCCATCACACCCCATAGAAGGCTCTTTTAGTATGCATCGCACCTGGCCAGTGTAGCAACCGGTATGCATCGCACCCTAAGCATGGAGCAGTCTGTATGGGTTAGTTTTGGCCAGTTCTGAGTGGTTTTTTAGGTGGAACTTCTGGGAAATGATGTAATCAGTTGACCATGATCTTTTAGGGTGTGAAACAACACTTTTAGGGGTTTAAGAGCCCTTGGTTATTGACATGTGTGATTGGGGTTGCAGTGCCCAAATATGTCTGTAACAGTTGCCCCCTAAAGCATGAGGTCGTAAATCTTTTGATGTCGGGTGAAATGCTTTATCATGAGGATCCAAGGTTTTTCGAACTGGAAGGTGACCTATAATAAGATACAATACAATACATTATCTTCATATTATTTTCATGATCTATTTGAGGCGGGCATTCCCATGCTCAACTTTATAAATTCATTTTCATGTACATAGGACAGACAATCGTCTGCTATTGCAGACTGGTGATTCTTGTAGAGCCATCATCCCTTAGCTTGGATGATCATCTGTGTAGCTATGGTGTACATTTGATGTCTTTATTTTCCTGAATATATCGCAGCCCGAATGGATGAAACTAGATCCGGGGTCTTCAAACTCGTTCAATCTTCGCCCGATGTACAAGTCGATCCATGTGAAAAGATGTTTTGAAGTCGAACATGGAAAGACATCGCCTGATTACCAGCCAATTATGTAAGCTGTTAACAGGCATGAGAAGAATCACCGATAATGATAATGACCCTCAAGGTACTATAGTACAATTCACGTGGTGTGAATAAATGAGTCGATGTCAAACACCACGCAAAATCTTTTGGTCGAAGGCCATTGATGTAAACCTATCTTTGGAAGTGAGAAACTTGCCATTGAGGCATGCAAGCTTCAAAGTACTGAAAGGGTTGTTCCTAAGTCAACTTCTTGGATAATGAGTTGATGTCAACAAGAAGTGACCTGTCATAGGAGGGCCTTAATGAATCCCACATTTACTACACGAAATGAAGCAAATGATTTTCTGGAGGTGAAAATGATCTGATGATACAAGGTTCAGGAATGACGGTCATGAAAAATGGAGAGTGAAGGTATTGCAGTAGATGAGGCATTAGCTGGGTGACGAATTCTCTGAATGACTTATCTTGAACATATCGGCGACACTGAGATGGATTGGTAGCGTTAACCCCAAAAATGGATGGTACGGAGGACCAATGGTGATGTGACCGGTGAATGGAATAACCCAACCCGACTCAATCATGGTGATGGAGTGAAAGTGTCATGTTCAAGAGCAACCTGCTACCAATGAAGTTCTTCAAGTTTTCTTCCCTTTTTCCCCGGTCATTACTGACCATTACCTCTTTACTTTTGTCAAGATTGAGGAGGATAACATATGCTTTTTCTATAATTTTCCCTTTGGGCAAACTTGTCGCTATGTTTTAGCGAGCCTAGCGACAATGAAACTCGCTCTTGTCCGAATGGACAAGTTTGTCGCTATTGCTTTAACGAGTTTAACGACAAAGATAACTCGGTCCTTTTCATGTTTAGAGAGTTTGAAAAGGGACGAAAAGGAAACTCCAGTAGTCCTTTTTCATGGCATAGTCCCTTAAGTCCGAAAAAGTATAAAATAATACGAAAGGGATGACTTTTCGATAGCTTTAGCGAGCCGAATAAGACAAGCGCTCAATCTTTTTGTGGAATGATCCCTCAGGTCCAAAAATATTAAAATGTAGAGGAGGGATGGCACTTCCCCTTACTTTAACAAGCTGGAAAGGCCAGTAGCTCGGCAATCTTTTCATATTTTACGAGTCTAAAAAGAGCTTAAAAGAGACTCGTTTTTTAGGAACGAGTGAGGTTTTCGGGTAACAACTGGTTCCAGGTAAGTTTGGAACTTGTCAATCACGGCAATGTAAAGAGGGTGGCTAACAGAATCACTCATCGCAGTTGTTCCTCAAAAGGGTAAAAAATCAAGTGGAAGCGTATGATCGGCCAAAAGAATGGAGGTGACGGTAAGAACACAACCAAGGCTCAGAAGGCTGATAGCAAGACAATGACAAGGTTATTTACTGAGGGTGGATTTATTTTTTAATGAGCTTGAATCTTTAGAAACTATGCTCAGTGGCGGGTTTATTTTTTTAAGGAGCTTGAACCCTGCGGTAACATTGCTCATGCCTGTCATCTTTAAAGATGTCTTTTATTAGTAGGTTCATTTTTTAGTGAGCTTTCCCCACGCGAAACTTTTCTCAGCTGCCTTTTTATGCAGGCTAGAAATGGCCGACTACTACACTAAGAGTTAATGAACTACTGAGGTTAGGTAGGATAGTTTCCAACAAAATATTTCCTTTGCTTTGCCTACGTGCCGCCGACAAAGGTGAATGGTGGATCAGACCATTCACCTAACCTAAGCAGTTGTTACTAAGGGTTAGTCTAAAACACTACGAGGTTAGAGTTACCTTGGTCGCTTTTCACTTGCATTAAAAAGATTTTCATGCCCCCGGGTATAAAGAAAAGTAGAGTTTCCAGGTCACCGCATGGAAGTCCTTGCATTTAAGAAAGATTTTTTCATCCGCGGAGTAGAAAAAACACTTCCTTGGCTTTGTCCATTGAAATAGACAAAGGTGAATGGTGTGAGCTTCCAATCACATAACCTTCGAGTTCCAGACTGATACTCAAATCCTACAAGGAAATCGTGTTTCAGATCAATCATATTTCAAACTGATACTCAAATCCTACAAGGAAATGGTGTTTCAGATCAATCATATATCCTACGAGGAAATCTATCTTTTCAGTTGGGTTCGCCTACCGAAGCAGACCAGGGTGCATGCCCCCTAAGCTTCGTTACATTCACCGAATCACTTGCAGTAATTAGGCGGATGAACTGGAGGTTGAAGAGACATTCCTTGTGCAAAGAGACCACTTAGGGATGGTGTTTGACTCGTAGCTGTGTTTGAACTGGGAAACGAAAGCTGGTCGACAAGTTGCACCATTCTGCCTTCATGCGGGAAACACATCACTTGAAAGAGTATGGAAACGATAACTCCCATGCTGTAAATGTAGTCATGCCCAAGGAGTAGATTGTAATCTAGTGGCCCTTGGACTACCATCACGTTTAAGTGAATGGTTTTCCTTCTCAAAGTTATAGGCAAATTTGGAAGGATCCCTAACGGTCCACTAGTTCCTTTGTTGAAGCCTGACAAATTTCGATTCTCAGGCAAAAGCATTGGCGAACCAAGCGCTTTCCAAGCAATTGAGGAAAGGATACTCACAGATGCCCCTTCATCTATGATAGTGCCAGACATGATCATTTTATAAACTTGTACTATGATTTAGAATGGTAATTAGATGGAAGGCGGGGTCCCGCTAGTAGATTCCAATCGAAGGAAACAACTAGATTGCTTGGAGGGGGGACTGAATACACGGCTGGATTAATCTCTTGAAATGGGTAACTTCCCTCCTATGGTAAAGGAATGGGTAGATTGCCCCCATGTTCATCAGATTCTGTATTAATAAAAAGAATTTGAATGGTGTTGTTCTCATTCTCTTTGGAAACTGTATCATCTGAAGGTAGACCTTTTGAAGGCAAGACTAGGTCGGCTGCCATCCCGACCTATTGACTTTGGTCCGGTATGGACTCAGAGGGTTTATCTTCAATGATAGGCATTTCGACCGACAATTGAGTTATGTCAGTCGGATTTTCAACTAGCGATGGACTTGGCAAGAGTTTCTTGTATCCAAGCAGAAGTCGCTGCGGTGAAGCAAGACGGTTACGCAAGATTCTCTTGGCCTCATCTAGAAAAGGACATTGGCGAAGGTGATGGTCTTCATCACATAATTGACATGGAATTTTGACCTTTCCTTTGTATCCAAGAACTTCATTTTCACTAGTTGATGGTGCGTTGTCAACATGATCGCTAGAGGTTGATGACACCTGATTGTGCACACGGGGAAACCATTCTCTCAAGATTCGTGGAATGCAAGGACAATCTCGATGAAAATGGTTTCCTTTTCACATTAGACAAGGATATTTAGGAGATTTAATGTGTGGATTTTTATTAGATGATTCATTGTTGCCTCCTTGCTTGACTGACTTCTTCTTCTTCTTCTCCTTCCCTTTCTTCTTCTTCTTAGTTACTTGGTTTTTAGTATCACTAGTTTCACCAAGCGAAGAGGAAGAAGAAGAGGGAGAAACAAACAAAGTAGAAGGTGAAGGAGCAACTCCAGTACCATCTGGTTGCTAATTCGATTGCTGAGGAATTACGGTGTTTTGAACGACAGACGTTGAGAATAGCCATACCTGCAGGCCAATTGTGATTCCTGGAAGGGACAATGCGGCCATATATGGAGCACCAATATCTCCCCAAGAAGAGAAAGGACTAGGATTCCCCCTAAGGGGAAATCCTTGATTGGTGGACTCCATTACCTCAACCTAAGATCAACGAAGGAATAGGGATGTTATTCCGAATTAAATAAATTTTATGATGCTTTGACACAACTTGGTTTTTCAATTTTTAAGAGTCAAGAAAAAGCTAAAGGTGACTCTAGTCACCTTCGATTTTTAATGAGCCTGAAATGACAAGTGCTTAGATGGACCTTTTCTTTTAGGAAGTTGAAAAGGAATGAAAGTAACTACTCTGGAAATCTAGACAAAGGGATTACCAAACCAATCGCAAAATTACAATATATACCTTGGTGGTAAATTAAAGAGAAATTACCAAGGACTTTACGTACGGCAATCAATCTTCCCAAATGTTGTGTTCAGTGCATTGCGATCAATAGGGCGGTAGGCACAGCTTCCTAAAGATAAAGGATATCAGCCTATTGTGGTCTCCCAATATATACTCGACGTTACGGGGAGCACAAGTCCGTACTAGCACTTGTCATATCAAAGAGGAGGAATCACCCAACCTTCAATGAAAATGATAGTTACCAGGTTTTACGACGCCAGAACATGTCTCTAGCCTAGACTTCTATATGTTGTGCGTTACGTTCCAAAGCATTTTTATGTTCATTGAGGTTTATTTTAGAGTTGATCTTTCTTAGAAGCTTGTCTTTCAAGGTTCACCGTGTGATGTAGATGTAAAATTCCTAAAATATGCAATCTAAAATGATAAACAGTCGTTTTTTTTCTTTTAGCAATGAAAATCCTAGCTACTAAGGAAAGAAAAGTACGATTCTTTCAATAGAGAGCAGAGAGCACACACTAAATGCATTTTTCCTAAATCATTTTCCGCATGCAGTCTAAATGAAAATGCACATGCATGTATTTGATTTTTCCGCTTCCTTAATGTGAGAATGCCAAAAAGGAAAACTAAGTACAAATCTAAACTATTTTCTTCAAAGCGACACTTCAACAATTTCTTTTCAAAATGAAAGGAAGACTAAAACAACACTTTCGATTTCGAATGGAAAACTGCTTTCGACACTTCAAATTTTGATAATTCAAATCAAATACAATGAAAAAAGTACAATAAACTATCTAAAAGAGGAAGACTTTACGACACTCTTTTTCTTGACTCAAAATGACAGTTATGACACTTTTGAATCAAAAGACGACAATTCGATTAAGCTACTCTTGACAAAGGAGGACTGTAAATGATGAAAAATACATAAAAAAAAAAACATTCACAATTCTTGATCAATGGAGGCTGAATAATGTAAAGGAAGAAGGCTTCAACAATGATATACTGATCATAAGCAGCAAAACTACTAAATAGAGCTGAAAACAAAGAAGAAGAAAAACCAAATTCCAAATAAGGAAACAGTATCATTCAGTCATCACCCCTGTCCTTAAGGGAAACAGGGATTCATCTCACCTGCAACACATGGGAGGTGTGATGCATCCAGGCTGCTAGTTACAGATAGTGTGATGGACCAGGGAACGAAACCGAGCTTGGTTTTTGCTCAAAATTTGCAGCTAAGTTTAGTGATTTAGGCTGAGCTATGATGGACAGTAACAACAAACTATAGGGGTATGATCTTATGAGGTTATTGAGCTACCACAAGGGCACTTAGGATGTTTGCAAGTCAAATGTTCAGTTCATAAACCAACCTGGAGATTGACTGAAGCAGCATTGATCTACTTTGCAGTTACATAGCAAAAGCAGTTCGAAGGGTAGTTGGCTTAACTTCAGGCTCCGTCTGTATTTTATAAAGCAAACAACAATAACAAACAAACAAACTATTCGCTCCCCAGTGAAGTCGCCATTTTGTTTTCTGGAAAACTAGTGTCTATTTGATCTACTAGTCCCACTAAGACAGGTAGCTATCTTAGAAACAAACAATTCAAAGTAACTTGTATTTTCCTTTATGTATGGTAGATAAGAGAGAAGCAGAGAGCACCAATCTGAATCTTTCGCTTGGCTGTTTGCTTGTTTCCTCTCTCCTTTGATAGAGCTTGCTACTCCTTTCTCACTTGTCCCGCTTTAAAGAACACTTGTATAGGCAAAGCAACAGAACACCATCAAAGCATAGAGATCTATAATACCATAAACAATGAAAAATAAGAAGTACATTAACCATACAATTGCATTCACAAATAGCAAGATTCACAAATACACAAGTATATGGAGGAAAACTCAAATAACTTTATTGATAGTAGAAATAGAAGAGAGGATTACAACCCAACTGTCTAATCCAGCACCATCCTCCCAGCATGAAAGCCCTCTTATCCTCATGAAAAGCAAGATCACCCAACAATGTAATGTCTCAAAGAGAAACCAACAGCGCTTCCTTACAAATTACAAAATTCCAACCTTCATATCTTTGACATGAGGGATCCATATATAGATATTTGCAGAGGGGTGAGTTAGCTTCTGGGTTTTTTATTAGTGTCATTTCACTGATAGTTATAGGTTCCACTTGGAGATTTCATGATCTCTTACACATCCCTAGGCGAACTCAAAGAGGCAAGTGTCATATGAGAAGTTTCTAGAAGATTCTTTGGGTTTCCACTTAGCAAACAGTCTCTGCCATTTGTCTACTCTCACCCATTGCACCCCACAGAAGACTCTTTCAGTATACATTGCACCTGGCCAGTGTAACAGCCAGTATGCATCGCACTCTCAGCATGGATCAGTCTGTATGGGTTAGTTTTGGCCAGTTCTGAGTGGTTTTTCAGGTGGAACTTCTAGGAAATGATGTAATCAGTTGACCATGATCTTTTAGGGTGTGAAACAAAACTTTTAAGGGTTTAAGAGCCCTTGGTTTATCGACATATGTGATTGGGGTTGCAGTGCCCAAATATGTCTATAACACTCCATCCTACATGCTTCATGATTCTGTGTTTAATGATCCTCTTGTTTCACCTACTTCAACTCATAATGATGTTCAACCTGTTGTTTTAAGCAGTCATGAAGGAAAAAGTAGTTGTATTTCACATGTAGAGGAGAAGGGTGTTGAAGGTGTTATCACCCTAAGAAACTCTCCTAGGTTGTATATCAAAGATGCTCGGGAACATTACAAACTCAACAAAAATGTTGGAAATATGGTGGATGAATGAAAGAAATGTTGCATATTTAAGCCAGATAACCACTTCTACTATGATTAACAACAGATATGGGTGAACACCCCTAGACTACAAGGCTTTAGACCACCAATTACTCAAAATTTGAGGATTAAGAGAATATGGAGAATACTGACCACACCAGCAGATGCACGAGACCATGCGATGGCCGGCTGCAACCAGTTAAAAGGTCTGCAAATCTATTTCCTAATACATAGACAGGATGACAACTCTTCGGCATTAAGAAAACAAAAACCTTCATAGCACGTTCAGTGATACATACTATATTCTAACACAGAGATGGGATGACATCCCCTCTAATGCTAAACATCAAGAGCACATGAAAATACATAACAGGCACAACCTCGAACCAAGAAGAAGTGGAAAGTGAGCAACTAACAACAAAAGAAGCTTGTATTAGTTGAAAATGAAGACCAGACGCTGCAGGTATCACAATAGTTACAGTCTCTAGAAGTTGAATCTTACATCAAAATAACATTCATCAACCCTATTACCTTCTAAGTTCTGGATATATATAGAGATTGATTACAAAAATATCTACTATCTTATGCATGGAGGGGTCATAATGGACCACCAACCACATTAACTATCTAATAAAAATATCTGCTACAATCTGATGCTTGAATGAATACATCTGACATTTTCAGGTACTTGGTTGTCCTTCCTGAGCAGATAGAATGACTGCTCGAGGGGTGTCCTTTGGTTCTTCGACCATAATGTTCTTGAATGCAACAGTTGGGAAATAATTGTGCCAAGTACAGGTAGCTAGCCGCCTTCGTCCTTCGGGAGTGCAGAATGGTTATGGACATGAATAGTCGGGAAGGATGTGGAAGGAAAATTGGCTGTTGGATAATAGAAATGGACGGCTGAAATTGAATCGGAGGGAGCTATCGGGGAAAACAGCTGGAGACAAATGTGATCCGTTGGATCAAGGCGTAGCGAATCCAACGGTCATCGCACGAGAAAGGTGTGCGGGAGTTAACGGGCGAAGGATGTACATGCGAGCAATAAGCGGTTTCCCCGCACCGCTTACGGGAGGTAGGCGGTATCCGTATGCAGGGGCGCAATGCAATACAATTGTGACGCATCGCTGGTGGGTCCGGCGGGAAACCACTTTCCCCGTGGGCTATCGTACATGTAGTTTACGGGAGTGGGAGTAGCTTATATCGTTGGATTGAGCGGGAGGTGCGATGAAATAGTGGGAAATGAATAAAGGTTAACGGGGTGATGTGACCAGGAAAGGTGCGGGTTACGGTGCTCGGTCACGTTATCAGGGTTTTATAACCTTTAAACCTAGCACCCGGGGGCTAACAGAACACGGCTTTTACATTAAATGCAAGTGTAAACAGGGCTAGCGGGGCTATGGAGTTATAAGGAGAATGAAGGGGAAGAAGGAAACAGACTATTGCGATATCCCTTCTTGCAAAAACACCACGGCAAAGCTGTTCTTGATCCTCAAAATGTTCAAACATGTAGCAGAGCTAACATTTGGATCCTTCTGGGGATGAGATCCTCCCTGTGAGGTTTCAAGAACCTATAGACCAATGCCTTCTGATAAAAACGAATTAGCAAAATTCCTAGTGTTCCATTGGGCATGGAGTCTGACTGAACCTACACTAAAACTGCAAAAACAAAATATTTACAACTTTTAAGGCCAAAGACCTTAAATCACATAAATTTTCAGAAAATGCCCATTAACTGGGCCATCAAAAACTACTTCTCCTCCCATACTTTTTAGTATGAAGGTGTTGTTCCCTTGAATCTGTGAAATAATAAAAGGCCCTATCTAGAAAGCATCAAACTTCCCATGATTGCCTTTCTTCTTCTCTAGTGCGTCCCATTTCAGAACCAAGTCTCCAACCTGAAAATTATCTATTTTTGTTTTCCTGTCAAAAGTTTCCTTGATCTTTTTCTGATGTGTTGCATCCCTTTCAACCAGATGTTCTCTGATTTGATGTACCTCCGCTAAATCTATGATTCTTTTTGCCATGTCTTCTTCCTCACTCTACTCTGATTGAAGGAACTTTGCCACAGGGAGAGTAAGCTAAATGAAATACTGCCTCTGTGTCATACACCAACTTAAATTGAGAACTCCCTGTGGATCTCTTAATGGTCACTCTGTCAGCCCAAAGTGCATATTTGAGCTTGGAATCCCAATTCTTCTTGTTGTCCTCCAACAGCTTCTTAATTATCCTTATCATACTTTTGTTGGAAGATTCGGCTAGACCATTTCCTTGAGGATAGTATGAGGTGGAATGAATCAGTTTAATGCCCATTGAATTACACATATCCACCGACTCTTTGGCTCTGAAGGTTGCTGCATTATCTATGACTAGTTTATGTGGACAACCAAATCTGGTAAAGATATTCTCTGTTAAAAACTTCATGACCACATTATGATCAGCCTTTCTGGTAGGGATTGCTTCAATCCATTTTGTAAAATAATCAGTGGCTACTAATATCCATCTATGTTGGCCACTGGAATGTGGATTGATTTCTCCAATGAAATCCAAGCTCCGCTGCTGAAAAGGTCCTTTTGCATGTATTGGTTTTAGGGGCAGGGACTTCAACTGTTGCTTCCCTTCAAATATTTGACACCTGTCACAAGATTTAACAAATGAAAATACATCAGAAAATAAGGTGGGCCAATAATATCCAGCTCTCAGGATTTTGTGAGTTGTAGCCTTCCAATAATGGTGTCCTCCACACATGTTGCATGACTTCTATTCACTATTTCTTGTCCAGGCACCTCAAAAGCACTCCTGATGGATCCCTCCAATAGAGCAGATTTTCATTAATGCAATATTTTGTTGCTTTGAGCTTAATATTTATGGCTTGACTTGTGCTTAGGCCTGGAGGGATTTCTAGCTTCAGCAAAAATTTAATTATTTCGTAATACCAATCACAAGAAACTAGATTTTCTGCCACTGACTGCTCTCTATCTGGTTCAACTGTTATTTCTTCTTCTGTTTGACCATTTTCTGAATTCAAGCACATAAGGTTTATGTCCAAAGTTCTGCAATTTTCTTCGGCTAACAACTTGGCAAGGCCCTAACCTCTGACAAGCTTAGTGGGCTTCAATTCTATATTAAATTCAATCAACTTTGCAATCCATTTAGCCCTTCTTCCATCAACATCAGGTTGTGTTAGGATATCTTTTATTGCAGAAGAGGGTACATATGCAATTATCTTAGAATGCAGAATGTAAACTTTGAAAGCTTTTAAAGATTGATAAGAGCATATGCCTGTTTTTCAATGATATCATACCTCAGTTCAGCATCCCTCAATGCTTTGCTGAAAAATGCCACTGGGTGCTCTGAGCCTTCTTCATCTGCCTGCAACAATACTGCTACAATGGTATCTTCAGAGGAAAATGAGAATACATGGAACTCCTTGCTATAATCTGGACTTATTAATGTGGGAGCTTCCATTATAGCCTTCTTGATCGAATCAAATGATTTTCTTGTTGCATCGGTCCATCTTACCTCTGACCCTTTCTTCAACATGGAGGTCACGTGCTTAACCAATTCTGCAAATTTTGGAATAAACCTCCTCACAAAATTAATTTTGCCCATAAAGGATTGGATATCCTTCTTTGATCTCGGAACAGACAAAGTCTGTATTTCTTTGACTCTCTCTGGGTCAATTCGGATACCTGCAGTAGAAACAATATGTCCCAACAGCTTGCCTTCTTCTAAAGCAAATTGTGATTTTTTAGGATGGACTAAAATCCCAAACCTCTTGCACTTCAAAAACACTTTCTTCAAATGTTGTAAATGGTCATGATGGTTGCTGGAGTATACTATTATGTCATCAAGGTAGATAAGAACAAATTTATCCTTCTCTCCCACAAATGCTATATCCATAGCTATTTGAAATGTGGCTCCGGCATTCATCAATCCAAAAGGCATCTTGGCATACGTAAAAGTGCCCCAAGGAGTGGTAAATGCAGTCTTCTCTTGATCATCTGGATGCACAACAATTTGATTAAAGCCTGAAAATCCATCTATGAAAGACATTACTTTGGCTCCTGAGACTTTTTGCAGCAAATGCTCCATCTTGGGTAAGGGATAATTATCTTTCTTTGAGCACTTGTTTAGATTTCTAAAATCAACACAGAGTCTAATTTCTCCATTTTTCTTCCTTACTACCACCAAGTTGGCTATCCATTTTGAATATCTAAGAGGGACTATGATCTTGGCAACCAGCAACTTTTTAATTTCTTTTTCAATCAGAGGAAGAAGCATAGGATTTTTTGGTCTCAACTTTTGTTTGAAAGGAATGATGTCTTTCTCTAGAGGGATTTTATGTTGGATTATGTTTTTATCATACGCTTTCAAGTCACGATACTCCTAGGCAAACACATCAGAAAATTGCTTCATTAATTTGCAATATTCAGAACTTTGATCAGCAAATAGATGTGTGGACAAATTTATATATCTAGGCTGACTTGGACTTCCTATATCATGCTTACAGACTGCAGGTTGATCTTCTTTTTGGGCAGCCTTGTAAGGCACATCATTCTAGTCGAACAGTCTTTCTAGAGGAATTAGACCCTTAGGAATATGATCGCTGGGAAGCTGGACAATGCTATCTTTACCAATTTTATTTTTAAGCTGGGCTTGGGGATTTTATTCCAAGGCTTCATTCTCTTAATCAATTTGCATTTCAGAAAACTCATCAATGACTTGAAGAAACCTACTTATCTCATCATCATCATCGAAAACTTTCCAATGCTGGACATTTTCAGGCAAGGATGGTCTATATTTCATTTGCACTTCATAAACTAGTTTGGGAGGCATTGGAGGGATAAATAAACTAGCAAACACAGCAAGGGAATCAACAAGCTGATTTTTGGCTCTAGGAATAAATGAAATATAGAAATTATCATAGGAATCTTTGAGTCTCCATACCTCATCTCTGTATGCTTTCAGCCTTGGGTGCCTTGCCTGAAATGTTTTATTTACTTGCTGAATGATCAGGTCAGCATCTCCAAACACCTTTATGTTCTTGATTCCTTTGTCTTTAGCTGCATTAAGGCCCAATATCAGAGCCTCATATTCTGCTATGTTGTTTGTGACCTAAAAGACCAGCTTAAAAGACAGTTGTGTGCTTTCTTGTTGTGGAGATATCAGCACCACCCCTGCTCCTACAATCTCCCTGGAACATGCTCCATCAAAGAACATCTCCCAAACTTAACTTCCTTGCTCTTCTTTGGCCTGAACTGTTGGTTTTCTAATCTGCATTAAGGCCTTCTGAGATTCTTCTATTTGGAGTATATATGCTCCAAAATCAGTGTCTACAACATAAATGGGATGATTTGTAGGATTCTTCTCATCACTGATGATATATACCAGTTGTTCTTCTCCGTATAATCTCCTGCTTTCTCCTCCAAAGGCTGGGACAGTGGCATAAGATAAATCATTTTGTAATGTCCCACCTAGTCTCTTAATCCATCCTCTGGATAGCAGCATGCCAAACTTGGGAGGGACATCTGCCACCACAATGTCCATTACCATGCTCTTCATGGGCAACTGAGTTAGGGTAAAGGCAAGGTCTTTTATCAATCCCAAGATTTTCACTTTCCTTGAATTAAAAGAGAATAGATCATGATAAGGTCTAGTGATATCAAGGCCCAACTCTTCCATGACAGCTTTTGGCATCAGATTGTGGCTAGCCCCTGCGTCTAGCAGGCAGTTGTGAAGGATTTTATCATGAATGGTCAAGGAAACATAAAAAGATCGAGAGTTATCATCAGCAGGTTTGGTCATTGGGCTAAGCACAACTGTTGGCCTATCATCTTGCAAATTGACAGAGTCGGTGGAGGTTTGCGTCTCTTTCAGCTCAAGAGCTTCGAGGATAGGCTTTCTAAATACTTCACTCTTTACAAGTTCTAACAGAGGCACATATATTTTTAACTTTTGGACTTCTGCTTCAAGACTAAAAGGGGAAGGGGACTTGTCAGGACCTCTTACCTCTTGAACTAGTGCTTTGAGGATGACTGAATCTGTTGTTGGTCTTCTTTGTTTGATATTCTGTGATTCTGTTTGAACAGCAGCTCTTTGGGCAGGATTCTCCTTGACATTATTTGCATTTGACCTCAGATTATATCTTTGTTGTTCACCAGTCTACAGAACAGCTTCCCTGTCCCATCTTTGACTGTCTTGTTGTTGCAGCAAAGCTTCTTCGTATTCAGCTATCGTCAAGAAGGCAGCACTGCGTTTATCTTCCATACAATGAATTTCATCCTCATCTTCAATCTGTTCTTCCTCCATGACTACATTTTGGAAAGGAGCTTTAGCTTTGTGTTCTTCATTTGGTTCCTTACTCCTCTGCATTATTTGCAACTGCTCATTTGCTCTTTTGTATGGATTTACATTTCTTGGAGCAAATGTGTTCTGTTGCCTTGTTTTTCCTGAGTTTTGCTCAATCTTCAGCTTAGATATCTCTGCAGCCAATGACTCTATCATTCTGGTCACCTTATCTAGTTTAGGCTCTGAAGATGAGGCAGAGGAAGAAGAAGCCTCACCTCTCTGCCTGCTTCTGTCAGCATGACTTTTAAGTTTTTCTGCAGCCATAATATTAGATTCTACTTCTAGAGCTGCATCCTGCATATCTGCTAGAGTAGCACATCTTCTTTCTCTCAATAATAAACAAAAATCAGAGTCAAAAGCATTAGCATAAGTAAGTTTGGTTGAAGTAGGGGTCGGCTTTACCTCAGCTGGTATCTTATTGTACATACAATTGAATCTTTTATTAAAATCAGGCAATGATTCCCCATTTTCTCTCTTCAGGTTACCAAACTCGGTATGATAATACAACAAGTCCTTTTTATCTCCCCAGTGCTTCAAAAATGCATCGTCTAATGCTTCAATATCAGCAATAGATCTAGGGGTCAATTCTCTAAACCACTTTCTGGCCTCTCCATCAAGGCTCTGGACAAAAACTCTCATCCACACATCATTTTCACTAATATCCAAATTATCAGCATAACTATAGAAAGCTTCTAGGTGTTCTTCACCAATTACCCCATCTGTACCAGTGAACTTAGGCATGTATTTTTGATATTCTCCTACAGACATGGCATTTAAAGGAACAGGCAAGACTAGGGGTCCATACCTAGCAGCTATGATTCTTTCCATTTTCGTAGGTATTTGCTGACCTGCTATGATTGGGGTATGTGGAATGCTACTGGTAGATTGAATAGTGGGAAAGAATGAAATGAATGGCAGAGACAAGGGAATATGATGGACTGTATGGGATGCAATCTTTGGACTAAGATCCAAAGGGGAACTAATTGTACAAGGGGAAGTATGAATCTCTTTTGGTGATTCTTCACTAGGAATACTAGGCTCTATATCTTCAAACTGTCTATTTTCAACTATGACCTCCTCTTGCAGAGATATATAAGATTATTTAGGCTTACCTAATCTTGATGCTCCTTTCTGTGAAGTTTTCTTCGATTTGATAATCTTCTCAGGGTCAGGCACTGATTCAGAAGGTGATTTCTGAGGATTTCTTCGAGTATGTCTCACAAACTGAGCCAGGACTGGAACGTGGAGTCGCTAAAGGTTGGTCTTCCTCCAGTGGAGTCACCAAATAGATGATTACAACCAAAAATGTGCCCAAACCTTATCTATCATCAAAATCTAGAACTCTGTCGTTTCCCAGGGAAGCTGAGCTTCATTCTCCTCTCCTCGGCAACGGCGCCAATTAATGTTATCACCCTAAGAAACTCTCCTAGGTTGTATATCAGAAATGCTCAAGAACATTACAAACTCAAAAAAAAATGTTGGAAATATGGTGGATGAATGAAAGAAATGATGCATATTCAAGCCAAATAACCACTTCTACTATGCTTAACCCCAGACATGGGTGAACACCCCCAGACTACAAGGCTTTAGACCACCAATCACTCACAGTTTGAGGATTAAGTGAATATGGAGAATACTAACCACACCAGCAGATGCATGAGACCATGTGATGGCCAGTTACAACCAGTTAAAAGGTCTGCAAATCTATTTCGTAATACACAGACAGGATGAGAGCTCTCCGGCATTAAGAAAACAGAAACATGCATAGCACGTTCAGTAATACATACTAGATTCTAACACAGAGGTGGGATGATAGCCCCTCTAATGCTAAACATCAAGAGCACATGAAAATACATAACAGGCACAGCCTCGAACCAAGAAGAAGTGGAAAGTGAGCAACTAACAGCAAAAGAAGCTTGTATTAGCTGAAAATGAAGACCAGACGCTGCAGGTATCACAATAGTTACAGTCTCCAGAAGTTGAATCTTACATCAAAATAACATTCATCAACCCTATTACCTTCTGAGTTCTGGATATATATAGAGGTTGATTACAAAAATATCTGTTATCCTATGCGTGGAGGGGTCATAATGGACCACCAACCACATTAACTATCTAATAAAAATCTCTGCTACAATTTGATGCTTGAATGAATACATTTGACATTTTCTGGTACTTGGTTGTCCTTCCTGAGTAGGTAGAATGACTGCTCAAGGGGTGTCCTTTGGTTCTTCGGCCATAATGTTCTTGAATGCAGTAGTTGGGAAATAACTGTGCCGATTACAAGTAGTTGGCCGCCTTCGTCCTTCGGGAGTGCAAAATGGTTATGGATGTGAATAGTCAGGAAGGATATGGAAGGAAAATTGGCTGTTGGATCATAGAAATGGATGACGGAAATTGAATCGGAGGGAGCTATCAGGGAAAACGGTCGGAGACAAATGTGAGTCGTCGGATCAAGGTGCAATGAATCCAACGGTCATCGCACGAGAAAGGTGTGTGGGCGTTAACGGGCGGAGGATGTACATGTGGGTAGTAAGCGGTTTACCCGCACCTCTTACGGGAGGCAGGTGGTATCCGTATGCAGGGGTGTGATGCAATAAAATTGTGATGCGTGGCTGGTGGATCCGGCGGGAAACCACTTTCCTTGCAGGCTATCGTACGTGCGATTTACGGGAGCGAGAGTAGCGTATATTGTTGGATTGAACGGAAGGTGCAATCAAACATTGGGGAAAGAATAAAGGTTAACGGGGTGATGTGACTGGGAAAGGTGCGGGTTACGGTGCTCAGTCATGTTATCGAGGTTTTATAACCTTTAAACCCAGCACCCGGAGGCTAACAAAACACATCTTTTACATTAAATACAGGTGTAAACAGGGGTAGCGGGGCTATGGAGTTATAAGGAGAATGAAGGGGAAGAAGGAAACAAACTATTGCGAGCTCCCTTCTTGCAAAAACACCATGGCCAACCTGTTCTTGATCCTCAAAATGTTCAAACATGTAGCAGAGCTAACAAAATGTATGTCTTATCTTTCCTCCCTCTTTCAAGATCATAATCTTTCCTTTATGGTTGATCTTCAATATTTTAACCTTGATAACCTGTTAAATGACTTTGAACCTCGCATCTGAGTTGAGACTTTAGATAAATATCACCATGATATCCTTGTTTCCATTAAGACATATGGTGGTGAAAATTCAAGTATATCGGATGATATATTCTCTTCTTCTGAGGTCTTGGATTTGCAAGGTATCGATTCAAAATCTATTTCTCACAGTTTACAATCTGCATTTATGAATTGAAATTCTCTTTTACTTCAAAATGATCATGTATCTTCTTTAATTCATACATACTTGGATGACAAGTCTGGAGTTTTAAGTTGTAAGGTTTTCAACTAATTTTCATATCAGTATGCCTATCTTTGACTATTATACTAATGAAAATGATGTTTATCTGTTGTTATTTTAAGTTCAATATGATCTAAGTACTATTGTTGCTCCTCCTCCTGAGTCTTTCAATCCTTTTTCACCTCTAACACACTATCCATTATACCCATATATGCTTGATAAGTTTGCCACACTAACATCCCCCTTAAACCCTTCTTTATCAAGTTGGCCATGGTTGCAATTAGGTACAAGATGGTGTGATACTACAATGAAAGGATGAAAAGTTTGAATCTATTATTCATGATCTATTCAATTGTAAATATTTCATAAGTCAGGAGGAATATGTTCCAACTCTGAATTATCAAGGTATTTTTCAATTTGATGTATCTCAATTTTCTGTCCATCAAGAGTCTAATATGCTTAATCCTAAATATGATCAAACTAGTAGCATTGACAATGTTTTCATTAATACATTAGATGATAATGGTGCATGTCTACCTATTTGTGTTTCTAAGCCACCCAAATTTGATTATCCACCATCAGAAAGTTTTGAGACCTATCAGCAATTCGAGGCACTTAAGCTCCTGCTGATGGTTATGTCAGGTCCTTGTAATCATGTTGAGATCTCCAAACTAAGTTGGATCCATATTTTCACACATAATTCTTTCCTCAACATTCATCCAATGGTTATGAGTTCATTCTCAAAGGGATTCATATATTTTCAAGTGGATATTCAAGATAGAATTTCTTATCAAAAGAATGGTTCTTGTTTGGTTATTTCCTTTTCATGTCAGTCCCTTGAGCTAGATCAAGAATTGGAAAGAAAATATTTCATGGATCCTTATGGTTTCAAGGCCTATCATTTTGATGATCGAGATAAAGGTCATTGTGGGTTGAAGGATTTTTCTCTATTAAACTCTTCAAAATTTGATCGTCTTATTATCTCTTTTGTGTATATCATGAAGCTATTCATCTCCATACACATTTCTTTTTCTGGAGTAATTGTGATTGCTTCAATTATTCAACCAACGAAAACCCTCTTGTTGGTATAAGTATTGGGTTTGATTTGACACATATTTCTAATATCTTGTTGACTCAGTATCCTAATTGGTTTCCTAGATTCACAATGTCAACAATTGTTTTAAATTCCCTAAGCTTTCTTATTGTTGACTTTGCATGTAATTGGATACAAAGGGAACCAATAAAGGCTCAAGAATATTATATGTTAATCGGCCAATTTGATCATTATATCAAAGATTCTTGTTGTGATTTGAATGTTTTAACAGAGAATTTTCCTTCCCATCAGTCTCAAGGTCTTCTAAGTGGTTGTTATTGTTGGGTTGTGTTATATTCTTTTCATGACTAACCTACGTAGTGAACCGGGGGGTTAGAGGGGGGGCGGAGCCCC